>JANSTP010272924.1:0-19557 GCA_025330745.1 Cladonema radiatum | reverse complement strand
ACTTCCAGACTTTTGTTGTTCATTCGTCCATTGTGGAGAGTAAAAATCCACCGGTATTTTTTCTTTCTCGATCTGACGTGCGTTTTTTTTCCGACCGACGCGGCGACTCATTCATTTAACGAAATTGTTAGTTTGGACCATTTTTTTCGAGCGAAAATCATTTTATAAGAATAAGAAATAAGTACTGTTGTAACGACTCGGCAAAGTTTGAATTGTGGTCCAAATGAAATTTATAAGAAATTCCCACTATGAAATGACGAACTGAGAGCACAATTCGAGCTTGCAACCACTGTTTGACGACCAAAAATTCATTTGGAACTAAAAACCCAACAGTGATTTCACTCTCTCTGAAACATAGCTGTTTTGCCGACTAGGTGTTTTCTTGGCTAATTTGCCGACTAGCATTTAGGCCATGGGGGGTGTCACACCCCCCCACACCCCCCCCCGTCGCCACGCCCCTGGTTGGGATGAAAACCTCACTGCATTCATTTCCCACCAACTCTAGTATATTAACGGTCGATGACTTGTCAAGTTGTTGCTCAATATCTGCCAAACACGACACATAAGTCCACCTCAATTTTTTCTTCAGATTACCAAAATTGGCATCAGGTGAAAATTTTGTGTGCCCCGCAATCATAAAATCATAAGACATCCTTTTATGCAACCCCACCAGAGTACGCCAAGACAAATAACGAATGAAAATGTTATTTTTATTCTGACCTGAGCAATTATCGGCATGAGCATCACATCCGTTTCTCCTAAGCCATGAGTTTGGAAGAAAGAATGCAGCAGAGAGATTGTGGTGTTTGATCCTCTACCTGTTTCAACACACTCGTAAATGAGATAGTTTACTTGACGAGGTATTGCTTCGCATGAAACCCCAAGCTGACATTTTCGGCACCTTTAAAAATAAATAGGTCCAGGCTGTAAAGGGTTTGACCGAAGGTGGAGTTGCTGAGCATAATCAAAACTGTAATGCATCATGCCATCAAAGGAACACGGTGCTTTTGAAGGCCTGGCCACCACCGCATTGGTTGAAAAAGCATCTCTCTCTGCTTGCTGCTAAAAGATGTTCTTCTGTGGCAGCAATTTTTCCAAGCTTTTCGTTGATGTCCTCTGTCAAAGTTTTGTGGATATCATCCTTATTTTTATGGCATGTCCAACACAAGTCGCTCATAGGTTTGATAATTACAATGTTTGGCCTTAAATCTCTCCAAAGCTCCAAAAATGTTGTCAAACTTACAGGCCTCCTATTGTCCTGGGAACAACAAGCAACATACGTCTCCCATATTTCCGATTTCGTACAGTCAGTTGGGAGAAGTTCATTATCAAGGTCTTTTTGCGTGGGATGTCTCCCACGGAGCCTAACCGCATGATCTCTGGAAAAATTGTCCAAAAATATCACCACGCTTTGTCTAGCTTCAAAGGAGTGTGCATTTATGGGACTTCTCCCTTTTTTGGCATGTTTTCTGACTGTCAAACCATTTTCTTTAAAATGTTCAAGGATATTGTAAAAACATTTTTTAGCAATTTCGTGAGCAAATAAAAAACTGTTTGGGCACACTTTCTTCCCTTTCAAAAAGACGTTTTTTATTGCTTTGCTTTCACCTGGAAATGTCGAGCGAAAAAATCGGATTGTCAATATTATCACTAAATCAATTTCAAACTTTGTTAATTCATAGCACTCCCATCTCATTTCCTGAATAACTTCCAAAGGAAAATAAATCAAACAAGGCCTACCGTTAGCACCTTGACACTCACAAGTTTTGTTCACAAATTTTGATACTTTCTCATATTCTTGAATATCTTCTGGTATGAATTTGATCTCCATTTCCTCTGCCATTTTTTTATTAGAATTTGAATTAGCTGGAGTATCTCAAGACTAAGAGTGTTACTGTTTGGAAGGTTTTCTTAAGATAATAATACCGTGGTATAATTTTCAAACTGTGCCACTTGGGGAACTGTGCACTAACAGAACGTGCAGTACCATGACTAGTAGTACCAACCAAGATTTTTACAAAAGACAGAAAGAAAAATATAACTCTATTACTTTCGATCTATCTACCTATTCATTAATATTCAGGGAAATACTGCAACAGATGTATAGCAACTCGAACCTCAGTTAGAATTCCAACCTAAATCTCCAAATTAATGGCACTCTAATCCCTTGAGCTACTAAGGTGTGTAAATTAATGAGGCTATAGAATGTTGCAGAATTCCATGAATGGACTTTATGGCCGAGCTAAAAGTTTTATGACAAAAAGAATACAGTTAATCAGGTACTTACACAAACCAACATTGCGTATTATTGTCCATTCAGGCAGAATGAATCGAAGGTGATGCTGCTCTGAAAAAACAGGCACGTGGAACATTCTATTTATTTCCACTGGTTTAAAATATCGTGCGACCAAAATTGGGAATTTTCATTGGACAATTTTTTTAAACTCAAAATTATGCATGACTCTGCAGATGTCGTCATAATTATTCGTTGTAAACAAAAAACAATCTTATGAAAATTCTTGGAAAATCATTTGTGAGAACGCCAGACAGCTATAAAAATCGTCCTGACTAAAAGTAGGTAAACCGTGCAAGATAACTGTACCGTGCACTGTAGAAAATGAAAACATTTCTAAAACTTTGCAGTTAAATAAAAACCGTGTTATCTAATTTCATGTACCGTGCAGTACAAGAAAATGAGTTTGAACCGTGCACTGTTTCTGACTGTGCAGTAGCAAACCGCGCAACTCATCTTCATTGTTTTCACGCGTCGGGTCACATATGTAATTAGTTCCATTCAGAACCCATTCAGAACCGACCGTATTCATGGTTTTGTACATGCTTTTCCGATTTTAAACAAAAAAGGGAAAAAAATTACAACAATAAAAATGTTAATTACTTACCGTTTTTATTTGTTTCGTCTTGTTTGACAATTGGATTGAATTCAGAGTTTAAGTCTGTAAGCATTGCATCTAATAGTATTGGAAGAATGAGAAATACACTTTCTTTTTAAATTCTAAAACCAATCAACTTTTTTATGAAACTTACTCACGTTCAAAATATTATTGTGGTAGGGAAGGCTAAATGAACCATAAACTTAATCTATTACCTACTAAAAAAGATCCTTTGTAAATTGTTATATTAATGGCAATACTTATATAATACCTACATCACTGTCAATACTGCACAGCTCAGTCATCCGATGAACCACAAAGTGAGGCTCTGATGAGATTCCACCTGGAAGCAAACGGTGCCAATATGTACACTAATTGGAACTCTTAATATAACAACAAATTCTAAATATTTAAAAATTTGCTTAGCCTACTTACAGGAAAAACTATTTTTTGCGTTAATCATATTTTGTACTCACTTGCGATTGTATTGCGATTTCAGATGAAGTATTAAGAAAAGGTCACGATTAGGCTCTTGTATTATTGACTCGTTTATTTAGCTTTAATTATATAAATATTTGAAAGTCTATCATCGAGCCATGGTCTTATATTTGATGATAATTTTTTATTATGTTGAAATAAGTATTTAGTAATTTCTCCCTATAAACTAAAACTAGATACGCTATCTCCTTACCATTAAAGTTTGTGTCAATTGTTTCCGGCGAAAGTAGTTTCCAGCACTAGGATGCCATTTTGTGAGCTTCCTGCTCATTCCACTCTTGGATATAGTACTTCCAGCTTGTTGATTCCCCATGTTTTCAAATTCGCCTCACCAACTAAATATGTAGCTATGCTTTTCCTAATGAGTGTCGGAGATATTCTGTGATTTGAAGTTGTCTGGATAGGATAAAGGGTCTTTTTGAACAATGTTGACAGGCATGCTGACACACTGTGCACTCATTCATGTCTCCATTGGTGTTGTTGTTTTTTTTTCATCTCTTGGTTTCCCACTACTAGTAGAAATCCATCTTTTTTTAGAGGTCATTTAGATCGTCTTTTAAAGTTTTGGTCCTAAGAACTGAATATAATCTTGAAATTGCATGTGAAGGTTTTTGCTAAAATAAATCTACTTTTTGTCATACTTCTGTTTTTTTTGTACCTAAAAATGATAACAATATAAGATCATATGTAGTTTTGATTTCAGTGACAGAAATGTGTGCCTTGAAATTTCCTTTACAACTAATGAATTCCGTTATGCAAAGCCAATTACAATTAAATTACGAGTAAATAAAATTTATAGCCATTTCCGACTTCTTAGCATTATCACAAGTCGAGAAATATCTCTGCGCATTCCTTTGATACAAGTTGAAATGTAAGAAATATCAGGACCTAATTGTTTGTTTCTCCATAAATGAAAAAGTTTGAGATTTGTATATTTGTGATATTATTATTATTGTTATTTATTTATTTTTCTTCTTATCAGGTTGCAAAATTAGGTAATGTAATGTTATATTATTTATTTACAGTTCCTAAGCACTGATGCTCTTTTAGTTTAATAAGATTTCACACAGAAAGTATCCACCATTCCTTTACCTATCAGAACACCAAATCTAGTCTAGAGTTAATGATTCTTTATATTACCTTTTGGAAACCATATATTTTGAGCAAGGTAGCATGGATATTTCAGTTTACGAAAACCCATACTTTTTCTACTAAAAGCAAATATATTTTAAATGTTTCATTAATGAGAATTCCATTCACATTTCCATAGAATCATGCTCAACTTTTCACTTCGACCATCTTTATACAATGATAAGATGGACGATGAGATGGTCGAATCATGTGACTGCTATTATGATTTTTTAATAATAGATCTATTCAATTTGAGCGATATCAAGCGGTATCGTAAACTGATTTAAGGTGGATTGTAAAAATTGTCCAAATTGCAATTAATGATGTTTGACGTGTGAAGTGCATTCATCCAAGTAATTTTAAACATTAAAATATTCCGAATGTTGGTAATCTAAGAAAAACAGTGAAAATTAATGTGAAAAGTTGGAGGAAATTAAAGTTGAAAGAACTAATTCTTGAATAATAATTAATATGTAGGGTTGTTATATCCAATATTAAATCATCATTTTTTTCCTTTATCTCCTTTAGTTTCTGACACATTTTTGTTCCGTTTTTAGACTCCATATATTCTTTAAGATCTTCGGCTTTTATCAGTCTTTCACAATCCCGATCTCTTAGCATAATATCCCCATCTTTTATAAAGACAGACAATCCTCTGCTCTGTTCATCGATTTTATTCCAAGTTGTACCAGCATAGATATGCCTAAATGTAAATTGATCAAAATTATTTTATTTTTCGTAAACAAATACCAATTCAAAGAGGCACAGCTATGGTTGAATTTTTGTACAGAACAGGTAAATCAGATAGCAGAAATGATTAAACAATACTTCATATGCTGAAAACACTTCCCTACCATCGTAAGAAGGGGTAATTTACTTTCAACAAAAGTGTGTCGTTTGTGAATCAGAATAAAAAATGACTGCATGACTGTGTTTTCTTTACATGATTATAACTGGATTGTTGAACAAAGTTATTGACATTTTTCCATCAAACAACTCACCTATTCAGAAATTTTCGTGTTACAGCCAATAAGATATAAGCAGGCAATTTCGTACTTGTTTAAGAATTTATTGTTTTTAGACAAGAAATAATATTCCATTAAAAATGCTTTTGGATATGTTTCAAACAGTAGAAACTTTCAGGGGAAATGTAATAGATCTTAGAAATCAGTATCCTAAAGCTGTAAGAAATATAATGAAAAACGGAACGATGACAGTGCCCTATTAAACCCTATTGAACCTGGGCTTTTTTATGGGTGCTTAACACCTGCTAGGGTGGGGGTGGAAAATACGCCTTCCCGATGGTCGATTCCGAAAGCTTTTCTCTGAACTTTAGGGTCAATTTTTACACGGATATTAAATGTCATAAGTACTTTCAAAAAATTAAAGAATCATAAACTGAAGTCACGCCATTTTGTGACTACGCCATTAAAAATGTCGTAAAATGTGATTCTATTTAGGATATTTTTGATTATACTTATAATTATGCTTGCAGAACGGTTTAGAACTTCATATTTTGCAAAACAATTGAAGAAAAGTTGTACAAGGATAGCTCTTTCAAGATTTTTGAGCGTTAAGAGCTCTAAAATGTGATAATTATTGGATCAAATGATGTTATTTTGACATGAAATTGTTAAAAAACAGTTAAAATAAGTCAATTTATGTTAAATCCAGCATGAAACTCTGGTTTCACAAATCATGACGTCATCAAAAGTTGAAAACCAAGTTTTTAGGTTTCTGCGTCAGATTTAACTCTGACGTCACTATGACGTCACTATGACGTCACTATGTATTCACATATTTACAGCATATGCAAACTTACTTTTTGTTACAATACTTGTTGCACTTGCTACACTTACTCGTACTTGTGTTACAATAATATGCGAACACATTCTGGTAACAGGTGAAAAAATTCTTAAAAGGGGTCTTTTATTCATTATTGCCTATAAATTGTCATACGTCATTACCGTCGCCTAGGAACCTGACCCCTGAAAAGTTTTTACATGGTTGGGTGAAAAAATAGTTTTTATACACGCAGTCAGCATTTTATCAGAAAAATGTTGACTACGACAGAAGTTATTAAACAATGTTTTCTCGGGGGTAGTACTTACTCAATCCAGGTAAAATAGCGTTAAGGACAAGGTATAACAAAGTCAATAGAACTTTTGTATAAAAGAGACATATTTTTTTAACTAAGAACTCTTACTGCAACTAAGTTACTGCAGTAAAAAAATGAGATTGAACGAACAAGAAATAACTCAATTTCTCAATTTCTTGATATCTTCAATATTTGAACTCTCTTCGATATCTCAAAAACATTTCTATGGAGAATTCAGGGTGTTGAATTTCTATTGAATTATAAAAGCTTCTAAAATATGATATGTTACCTCCGGAACAAGAAGTTAAGTAATCGTTTTAAGCTCCCAAGATTTGACTTAATTGTGGTTGGTTGAAAGAAACTCTCATATTTTTTTAATCCATACGTTCATTTAGAAGCCAATTTCTTTTGTGTTGTAGCACAAACTTTTCTTCTAGTAAACCAGGGTATTTGAAAACATTATTTTTGATCACGATACTGTTATCTAGTTCCCACCAAATATCTTTTGTCAGTGCAATATGTTGATTTCTTTGTTTGTCACTCATTAATTCAAACTCTTGCAAATATAAACCAAAATCTAATAAAAGTGTGTTGTTATCTTCATAGTAAAATCTGAACCTTGTATCAGGAATGCTTTTTCTTTGCTCTGACGATATTAATTTCTCATCTAATTTTTCTCTAAGTGGTGGTATGTACGGTATATCTTCGTTCTGATTAAGTGACGACGATCCAATATTTTCTTCTCCAGAACTAAGTTTCCTCGATTTTTTTTCTGTTTCTGATCCTTGAAATATTATAAACATAGAAAATTATTACCAAGCAGTCAAAACAATAAAAAATTCATATAAACTTAAAGATAACTAAAATATATAAACCTACTTAAATATTCTGAAAAACCAACTTCAAACATATTTTCTGTCCATTCTTGCATATCAGAGTTGAAATTATGATACTCTTCTTTGTTTTTCCAGATAGCAGGATGGCAACTTTTACAATTCTTGTCGAGTCTATCAACAACAATGCTTCAATATTTGTATATTATTGGGAACATTCTGCCATCATTATTTAAACAGCACTTGCATGTGAGAAATCTTTGATAAAATGATGCTAGAAATTCTGCATTTTTGCTTGTCCAATTGTAATCATTTCTTGATATTAGATGGTAATAGAGCTCTGGTTTACTTCCTTTGAAGGTGCAATGTTTATGAATGCATGGGAATTCAAACCTAACAAATTACAACATTAGTCTGGGAAGTTTTGATATCCCATGGTCTATTGATCTTAGTTAACTATACACTTTTCAACGAAGTTAATATTTTGTTGATATTCATTCAAACGAAAATAGAATGAGAAAACGCTTATTCGACAAGTTACTTTACCAGGGGATAAGCTGGTTTGATGGAGACGTTCGTCTTTACCAAAACCGTAATTATAAATTCAATAACAAAATAAGCAACTATAACATTACCTTGACTAAAAACGTTCCAGAGTAATATGTATTACTCCAAGTGCTTATAACACAAGAAAAGCTATTTCTGATAGTTGAAAAAAAAAATTGTCAATCCTCGAGTTCCAAATAAAAAAGTGAGAATAAAAAATTTTAAATTTAAAATATCAATACCTTTGGAAAGATTTTTCACTTCTGTTTTCATTTTGAATTCTCCTAACTGATAACACGCCACCAAATACCATTTGCAATTGTGAACATATTTTGTACATTTTAATCCCTTGGTTTTGGTAAATCTTGGTTTTAATATCAAGTGTGATATCTAAGCTATCAATATTTGATTTGAACACGTGACCCAGGTAATAAAAGTTATCTCCAGTATAGAATCTTTTTTATTTGATATCGCGATTTTTTATCAATTGTGGCCACGAATGGAGACTTGACACTTCATGAATGTCCGTTTTGATCTGAAAGAGTGTGAAAACCAAAAACTATGCTATTAAGAAACAGACACTGTATAACGTCGCTAACTTAACAGCTTAATACTTCTTGATGTAGGATTTCTTCATCACCGTAATTGTTTTCGGAAACTTGATGTTCCTTCTTAATTAAATAATTCATGTCTGGAAAAGCACCAAACTGCATAGGTATGTATTTTGGGTTTGAAATATATGATAACAATTTATGAAGTAATAATGCATATATAAAGAAAGAAAAGATATGCAGCGTTTTGGATTTTTCATTTATCGACTTCATATCCTATTAAAAGGTTATAACTATTAAAAAAGTTATATGGAACAGAGTCAGAAAGTTAATATGTCGACATTATTTAACTGTTAAAAAACAAAAAGTTCCACCATAGGGTTTTTATTATTTGTTGCTAATATCTTACATTTCAGCGTCAATTTGAATATAGAAGATTTAAAAGGCTACATAGGAAAGGTAATAGTAAGTAACAGAAATTAAATGAAAGTAACAGCGATTGAACACAACGGTGTCGAAACCTAAAGTGTAAGAGAGTAATAACAGTGAAACTGTTTTTTTTTTTTCGTTCACTTTAAAACTTACAAGGGCACCTAAAAATATGTGAAGCATGGGAAATACAGTAACTCCATGTGGCCATAACATAATTGTTTAAATAATTAAACCAGATCGCTAATATCTGTATGATATCTGCTATAAAAAAAAAAAAAAAAAAAAAAAAATGAATGAATGAACAAAACAATGAATTCTTCTCAAGCCTATTGTGTGGAATGATTTCAAGAAATATTGGTTGATTGTATGTTGAAAAAATAAAGCAAATTTCAAATTTTTTGGAAACCTTGTTTTACAAAAAAATAAACTAATCTTTCCTGAAATACTAACAACAAATCGAATATGAACTATCTGCGTCATATTAAAGTTAAAAATAACAAAAAACAATGCACAATAAAAGTTACAATAAAAAAACATAGTTTTTAAAACTGTAGTACTCGATTAAAATTAGATACTTTTAACAATTAGTTTCGCTTCCTTTATTTGTTTTCCTACCAGGCTGTTGTTAGGTTGGTATTTCCTCCACATTGACTTTAAATATTTTTAAATGTCTCCCATTTCCTAAATTTTAGGTTTAGCAGAGGAATGTTTTTGTCCTTCAAAATACACGGTTTTACTTTGTCAGAAACCCACATAAGTATGATTTTTTCGTCGACCTACATTTATTTTTTTAACAGAGCTTTGACCGAGATTTTTCAAAAATTGAGAGAAATAATTTTGTATTCTAATTTCATATCTTTTTTGAGCTATAGTTTTTTCAAAAATTTAAATTTTATGATATCAAGACGAAAATTTTCGGTCAAACTCTAATAAGAATTTATTGTTTAGGTCGAAACATTTTTCTTCACATTTTTATCTGCTTCCGAAATTTTAAAAAATCACCATAGTAATCTTTTGAAATTATGCAGACAATGAAGACCAGAACTGACATAGTAAAACCGTGTATTTCTTTCTTCCAGCTATATCGTTTGGGTTGTTTCTTTTCTCCAGTACGTTTTGGAGCCACAAATAGCACTTCTAGAACGATTTTGTATTTATACTTTCTTGTGTTGTACCACCTCCCCTTAACTTCGTTCTTTGAAACTAAATATAATCATAATTTTTTTAAGAACGAAGAGTGAAAATAATATCATCTCTAGAAAGACTTTTATTCTATCTACCTAAGTAATTACATTTCAAAAGCTTAGAAAACATATAACTAGTTCCATTCAGAACCAATTCAGAACCGACAGTATGCATGGTCTTGTACATGTTTTTCCGATTTTAAACAAAAAAGAGAAAAAAACTACAACAATAAAAATGTTAATTACTTAGCATTTTTATTCGTTTCGTCTTGTTTTACAATTTGATTAATTTCAGGTTTAAGTCTGTAAGCATTCCATCTAATAGTATTAGAAGAAAGAGAAATAATCTGTCTTTTTTAAGACAAAATTCTAAAACCAATCAACTTTTTATAAAACGTACTCACGTTTAAAATATTACTGTGGTATGAAGGCTAAATGAACCAGAAACTTAATCTATTGCCTACTAAAAAAGATCATTTTAAGCAAGTCCTTTCAAAATTGTTATATCAATAACAATACTTATGTAATACCTACCATCATTGTTAATACTGCACAGCTCAGTCATCCGATGAGCCGCAGAGTGAGGCTCTGATGAGATTCCACCTGGAAGCAAACGGTGTCATTATGTACACTAATTGGAACTCTTAATATAACAACAAATTCTAAATATTTAAAAATTTCCTTAGCCTACTTACAGGAAAAACTATTGTACTCACTTTATAGCGAATGTGGATAGAGTATTAAGAAAACTTTACGATTGGGCTCTCGCATTATTGACTCGTATAATTAGCTTTAACTATTAATTATTTGAAAGTCTATCATCGAGCAATGTCCTACCATTTGATGACAATTTTTTATTATGTCGAAATAAGTGTTTAGTATTTTCTACGCAATTTTTTGCCATACTTCTGTTTTGTTTTATATCTAAAAATGACAGAAATGTGTGCCTGGAAATTTCCTATATAACTAATGAGTTCAGTTATACTAAGCCAATTGCAATCTAATAAAGAGTAAATAAAATTAATAGCCATTCCCGACTTCTTAGCATTATGACAAATTGGGAAATATCTCTACGCGATACAAGTTGAAATGTAAGAAATATCACGACCTAATGGTTTGTTTCTTCATAAATGAAAAAAAAATGTGATTTGTATATTTGTAATATTATTATGATTTATTTATTTATTTTTTTCTTATCAAGTTGCAAAATTAAGTAATGTATTTATTTATTTATTTAATTTATACAGTTCCTAATCGCTGATGCTCTTTTAGTTTCATAAGATTTGACACAGAAAGTTTCCACCATTCCTTTACCTATCAGAACACCAAATTTAGTCTAGAGTTAATAATTGTTTTATATTACCTTTTGAAGACCATATATTTTGGGTAAGGTAGCTTGGATATTTTAGGTGGATTGTAAAATTCGTCCAAATTGCAATTATTGATGTTTGACATGCGAAGTGCATTCATGCAAGTAGTTTTAAACATTAAAATATTCTGAATGTCGGTAATCTAAGAAAAAGAGTGAAAATTAATGTGAAAAATTGAAGGAAATTAAAGTTGAAGGAACTAATTCTTGAAAAATAATCATGTTTACCGTTGTTATATCCAGTATTAAATCACCATTTTTTTCCTTTATCTTCTTCAGTTTCTGAAATTTTTCAGAACGTGTTTTAACCTGGTACGTGTTTTAACTCCACATATTCTTTAAGGTCTTCGATTTTTATCAATCTTTCGCAATCTCGATCTCTTAGCATAATTTCCCTATCTTTTATAAAGACAGACAATCCTCTGCAGTTCCAAGTTATACTGTTATAGATATGAATAAAAGTAAATTAATCAAAATCATTCTTATTTTTTGTAAACAAATACCGATTCAAAGAGGCACAGTTATGGTTGAATTTTTGTACCGAGCAGGTGAAGTTCCTCTTTTTTTATTGCCTGCTCATGAGCCTGAAAATTTTGGTCATGTTTACCACCAAATATCTGTCTTTAGACAAGACCAAATAGTACCACCAATAAATGAATTTTCATCCTCTCGTCTTCATCTTTTTGGTCATTGAAATGTTTTGTACTGGAAGGCTTTTCCTTTTTTGAAAGTCTTACAGTGCTGTATGGGGTAGAGCGCTCTATCTCTCAAAGGCGATTGCCATTAGTTTGAAAACTCTGTCTAATCTAGTCTATACTAAACTAGCAGTCTATCTAGTCTGAATCCAGACAGAAATTGGAAAAGAAAGAGTGCTCTTTCATCACTGCAAAGCAGACAGAGCCATGTTGAATAAAACAAGAGGTCTTGCCTTGAGCAGATCTTCTTCGAAAAGAAGAGATGAGCGGATTTGAAGTGATAAGAAGCAAACATTTCTCGTCAATAATTTTGCCTCATATATCAGGTCGTGGATCAGCATCTCTGGAAAACAATTGAGATGTGGGAGGGATCTCTATATTGGATGGGGGTAAAAGCTCTGTTTCCTCCATCTGAATACCTGGAAATCAGTGTCTCCCACCCCAGGCAATATATATTAAAAGTAAACTACCTTTCGATCTGAATGCTTTGTAGTAAGGCTCTTTGTTTAGAACTCTCTTTGGATCTTTCAAAGGTTGGTCTGTTTTTCGGACAACGAGAAGATGCAGTGCCTGGCTTACTGCAAAGTCCAGTGGCATCGAGTTGGCTTGTGTCTTCTTTTCCGCCTCTGTGGAAATGAAATTGATGTAAATGCTGCAAGTCGATTAGACTGGACTGGTACGTTTTTGCAGATCAGAGGCTATACCCTTCTCTGAACATTGGGGAAGGAATTCTCCATTTTTCTCTCTCATATTTTCAAGTGACGTTTTGGTCTAGGTTAATCTGCAATTTTCTTGAAAATATCTGAACCAGCCCATAGTATAATAAGCTGTATCCACCTTAGTAGCGATGAAGTACAGACAGACTAATAATTCATGCAAGTAAAAAGGAAAATTCAAAGCACTACTCTAGCATATTTCGCCAGCAGACTGCTATTCTATGATAAACTGAAAAAATCAGCAGCTGGAGAGTGATTGCCATTGTTTTTCTATATTTATTTTTTGCATATTGTGCTGCTTCTATGTTCAATTCTTTCACATCATTTTTGTCATCTATGGCCATTTATTTACTCTATTCTGTTAAAAAGATGGCCTCCAAAAGCCAATAAATGGCGACCTCCCCTCATAGCCATCCAACTCCGCCCTCTCTATCTCTTTGTAAGTCACTGCAAATATTAAGTCACACTTTAAGGAAATAATTAAAAGCGGCCTGCCTCGTTAATTGTATCTAGCACTTCTTTGAATAAAATGGTCCAAAAATACCATAGATTGTTTGGTAATTCTAAATATTTTGGTTTCTCTATATGTATTGAAGAGATGATTCTATTTCAGGACACTCCTTTAATAAACGGGCGAAAACCGAAAACGGATTCGCCAATCTCTCCCATATATCTTTGCCATTTAAGTAAGACCTAATTTTCAAATACCAGTAGGACTTAAGTCTATACGAAATAAATAATTCACCTCCTGGTTTTATGTCTTTAGTTGCCATGACATAACACCAGCGAGCTTTTACATTGACTTCAAATCTAGTATTTCAATTTCGTAATACAAGTTCCTTCGATCCCTCTCTTTCTAAAACATGTCTTGCATTGTAGAAAATTAATGACTTTTCACCTTCAATTATAGAGTCAATCTCCTCGACTAATGTATTTATAGAACAATCGTTGATTAAGGGACCTTTATGGAAATGTTTAACCATAGAGCCATCGAAAGTCAAATTTCTGTTTGATACAGCTCAGTCATCGTCTTTCATTTCATATATGACAGTTGGAAATTCTGAGTACATGCATACATAGTCTTCTTCCCTCATTAACTCTCAATTATCAAATATTCTGAAGCCTGAGTCAGGAAGCGAACTTTTTTTGGTCTTTAATTGTTTCTCAGCTTACATAATATGTTTCACTCAGCAAACAATTGCCTCCTTTTCGTTAAACCTTTCATTGCATGTGTATTTTAGGCAACAATATACTTACTCTAACAATTTGACAACATCAAAAAATATTCATAAGGAAATATTCATATTTATCAAAATAGAAATTGATATTGTCAATATTTTATGGTGAATGTCCCATAACCACATACTTTTTAATAACATTGCAAAGTATGGGAATATCACGTATTGTAGGATCAACCAATTAATTCTCGTTGTCAGTTTTGCTACTTAAAATTCGTTTTCACAATCCGTTCTAAAAAATTATAGTAAAGCTAGTGTTTCTTTGTGACTACTGTCACAGAACAAAGTAAAATTCATTATTTTCAAAAATTTGATGAAGCTATAGAGGCCAATTTATGAGGCCGTTGGAGCCAACCAACAGATATTGAAAATCAAGTTTACTATTGATTCTGATTAACTGGAATAAAGAAATGCTCTGGAAATCATTTTTCAAATTTATACCATTGGATTTATATTCTTTCAAAATTTATATTCGACACGTCATTATTATCTCAGTAATATGCAGAAAACTCTGTTCATTGTATCTCCATCATTCTATCTCCAATATCCTCACCAAACACCAACTGTTACTAGCACTATTGCCGTTGACACGTTAAATTTTTGATATTGTTCTCCTTTATTAGTAATCTATCTAAAAAAGTTGACTTACAAATTTTTTTTTATGTTAAAGCCATGTCAAAATGATTTAGGTGCTTTTGTCCGAAGTCACCCCATTTGACGGTATTAGGTGTAGAAACTTCACATTTCCTACAGTCAAATTTTTTCTAAAATGATATTTCACTGTGTTCTGTTGAAGATGCACTTCTGAACCTAGCAGCATCAAATATGGTTGATGGAATATAAGCTTAAAGTTAGAGATGGAAAAACCAATTTATTATACCAGATACCTGCAATTTGGAGCTTTTGTGGACTTTTTTGAAGACACATGTCATTCCTATGTAAAATCATTTTTGGGTACTGATACTGTCATTCCGTATTGTGTTTACAAGTCTAAAGATCTCGGGATTCAAAGAAAAAGAGACAAAAAATTATACTCAAATCGAAAAAAGAAAGGCAAGTATTCATTTTGTATGAATGTAATGCTTCAGTTTTAAATGTGCATTTATATGGCTTTTATGTATTCAGATTAATTATTACCTTTTTTATCAAAAATCTACCATTCCAATATTAGGGCATCCAAAATAAGCAGCCTTTAGAAGAGTGATATCTGAGAGAAACGGAAGTGTTAATAACAACCTGAAGCACATTATGGCAACATTTACAGAATCAGATTTGATTTCATGTCCCTTTCTGATTTGCTATTGTTTGTATACAAACCAAAAATGGCATGAGCAGCTCGATGCAGCTGGAAATTGCAAGCAAAGGTACATACTTTTCTGTATATAGTTTCCTATGGTATAAGTTTGGATCCCATCTTTAAAGCCACTTAGTACCTCATGACTATCTGCACCTAATATTATTGCAACTAATTGATTATTTCTTTCTAATTATTTTTCTTTATCAACTGTGTCTCGTTACTTTTAATGGTTTTAAATTATTTTCCAAATTTATGCTCAAATTTGGCTTTGTATTTAAAGGACTGATAACAATTCTTGAATACAAATTTTTCCTTCTTTCCCCAATTTTCATATCCTGGTGACCTCCTCATATCTTCATATAACTTTGTGGTATATTTTCCAGATATTTCATTGTTAATCCTGAGGAAGATGCCAGTTTATTAGAACAAAAGCTTGATGTTCATAAAGGCAAAAAGAATCCAAGCGACATGAAAAAAATATGGGGTGAGAAATATGAATCTTTGGATCTAGAGCAGCAGTTTTTTTTTGCTTGGGTTGCTCCCGAACTATCACAAATGGAGTTGGCCTGGTGTTTCAAAGAATAAAATAGTTTTTGAAGAACGGTTTTTCAACAGTTGTAGAAGTTTCCCTGCGTCCCCAAGGAATGGAATAATACAGGCGTGTTGTTTTAGGGAAAATTCTTATCTAATTGTCAGAGCGGTATTATTAAATATTTTGGGAAATGATATTATTGTCAACTCGGAACCTACAAGAAAGAAGAGGAAAGTAGAAATGAAATTTTTATTTCTTATATTTCTTCTATTCTCATTTCGCATATATTTTTTAAATACTTTTCATTTTTAATATGAAGTAGCAATAATATCAATTAACAATAGACAACTGAATTTGTAAATATGAGCTAAAATACAGATATATAAATAGGTTTTTAATTTGATTAGTACACATTACAATATGTTGCAAGCATGATGCACATATATCTTAAGTGTCCCACAAATATTTATATACCTAAAACAATGACATAAAAAGTAATTAAATCTGAATTCATCAAAGCTTATTCGTCGGTAGCATCTAAAGAGAAATATTAAGGTTTATGCCAATGAAATTCAAGGATCTGAACCTTTTCTGCTGATAGATTTTCCTTGCTTTTAGATTTATGAATTAAAATGTTATATTGATGTTTATATTTATCTGTGTCTTTATCAGGTTATAAATGATGATGGTAGAGAGGTTGTTGATTATTCACCCCCACCCCAAAAACTTATAAAAATACAAAGATCCTGAAAATTTGAGAGTTTAACTAATTTTGGGTGTTCAGATATTAGTATGTTTACATTCCAAAGGTAAGCCTAACCTCGCCGACGTGCCGTATTAAAATTTTTTATTTTGAAGTAATTTTGTGCTTAAGATGAGTAAAAAATGTACATGAAAAGCGTTATTTATGCCAAAATCATCTAGAAAGTCCATCAAGAAACTTTTCAGTAGGAGGTTTTAAAATATATTTTGAAAATGTCTTTTGTTTACATTTTTTCAAAATACGACATGACGGATTTCTGTTGAAAATAAAACCCACCATATCTCCATAAGTAAAAACCCTTGAAACCTAAAACTCCAGGGTTGTGATTTGCAAAGTACATGGACCATATCAGGATAATAGAAAAATTGGCGGGAATGTCCCTTCAAGTGGCCGTTGAAAAAATAGGAACATCATAATTGTGGGTCCAGCAAACTGCGGAAAACGTTCATCTTAAATCCCCTGACAAATATATTCGATTGTTTTTTGAAACCATCAAGTGCATAGTATGCATTTGTTGGTGCTCAAAATTGCAAAATAATGTTTATAAATGGTTTAAGGTGGGGCCCTGATTACCATGGTCGGAGTTTTTCAACCTTTCAGAGGGGCAATAGGTCCACCTTGCTGCACCGATATCGTCTGAAATCTTGACATTTGCTACCAGTGTATGATAAAATTTACTGGAAAAAGTTCAAATGTGTAAGGCGAAAATGAAATGATGGAGGTCAGGTGGAAGAGTTTTGATTCTTAAATCAAATTGATCTGAGCGAGCAGCAACAAATGATCCAGGTCCCTGATGCTTTTACAAGCTGGTATATTTAGGAGCACAGTAAAAACCATTATTGTATAGTATAAGCAGCTTGTTGCTGGAAAAATCAATTATTTTGTTGCAGTTGAAAAAGTATACTTTTACGTTGTTAAGAAAACATCTTAGCCCCATTTTATCTGATTTCAGCTATAAAGTTTTGTTTTGACAAATGTAAGACAAACACAAGAAATTTCACAAAACGTTATTAATATCCATCCTATACGTTTGACACACGATTCTTGTATATGCCATAGTTTTTTTACAAACTGTTATTTTAGTCAAGTGACCAAACGAAACAAACAACCTTACAAGAGACGGACGTATTTGAGAGACCTGATATAAAAACAATCGTTGTTAGATGAAATCTTTATCAAAATTTTGGATTTTCGTATATATTTGTTAAGAAGTTCGATATATAAGAGACCAAAAATAATCAAAACATTAATAAGGGTGAAATCAAAATTCATGCTTAAAAATGACAAGATCTTTCACAAGCTGCTGCTCGCATTTTCAATTAACTAAATGATTTACTCAACAACATATAAATATTTTCTGCTACTTTACGAGATTAAAACAATTACCATGGTTTCACTGGAGACTGCTACAATGTTTAACTGTCATTGAATAAGCGCAACGGTAGTGAGTCTCTAGCAATGTTGAGTGACGGTTTAATTCTAATTAGCAAGGTTTCTTTCAGTTGTAAAAAGAATCCATAGCGAGCATTTTCAACAATCGAGAAAGATGAACAACCACCAGAGTGGTTTTCTTGATGAATGTGCTTGTTAATAGTGGACGCATCCTTTTCATTATACTTCAAAGGATTCTCAGTATCAATCGATTTTCCCAAGTGTTCATACTTCGGAACGATAAAGTGGCATGTAGTTTAGCCAACGTAAACAGCACTGTAGATGTTGCACTTAAATTTATACAAGACCTTGGAATTGATAGCCAATGAAAGTAGGTCCTAGAAACGTTAGGAATTACGAAGCAGGTTAGACAATTTGAAAATAACATTGATTTTTATGTTTGTCATACAAGTCCATAATATTTCTTTACGTTGTTTCTTATTTTGAATTGAAACTTTTCCCAAATATTCGAGAGAGATGAAAACTTCTTTTTTCACTGATTCGGCGGGTGTTTTAGCACGTTTTATGAACAGAGGTGAAGCCAGGAAATTATAAAATTGAATCAAAAATTTTCCTTGAAAATAGTGGCTTAAAAAACTGTCGCCCACCATGGTTGTGTGATGAAGAAAATTTTACATTTCAGTCTCTCTAATTTGGCAATTTCAGCTATTTTAATTGCGTTTTCTTTAAATAAAAAAATTCTGCAATAGTTTCAGTTTTTAAAATAATTAAGGAATTAAAGCCTGTTTAGCATGGAATGACGTCATTAAAAACAGGATAATCGGGTCTTTATTATTTTTTTGGCGTTTTTTTCCTTTTATAGAAACAATATGGCAAAAATTGGCAAGGATACTCAGGAGACTTTAAATGAAAATTCCCTACTGACATTGAAATTAAAGAATGACAAAGGCTTTTCAATTGTTATACCACCCTCCAAAAAGTGGTCATAGGAAGGAGGAGGGAGTGTCAGTGGAAGGTCAAATTCATTTTAGATAATATTCGAAAATGGAAATGAACTGATTTTTTTTAGTTTTGACTAATGAAACAGCCCTTCCCCACCCCCTATGTAAAATAGGGAACCAACCCTCAGCGTAAAATAGGCTCAATGAAAAAATGAATGAAAAAGCTTAATTAAAGTATACCGAAAATTCAAAGAAATATAAATCCTCATTGTTCTCTTTAAATGACTGTTCTTAACCATGGGAAGTAACCAAGAACGATGGAAGGAAAAAAATCTTCCACAAAAACATAAAAATCTGGCAATAAAATAGGGGGGGGCATTAATCTGACATCATAAATTAATCAAAATAAGTTAGTAGAAAGCTTATAATGAAATATAAATTTCTTTTGCA
>JANSTP010272913.1:0-10251 GCA_025330745.1 Cladonema radiatum | reverse complement strand
TTTGCCCCTGATTATGTCTTAGGTCTATTCAATTTTGAATTGGATTAAAGTTAAAAGGATATATTGAGATATCTAGAGAGTTTCATAATTTCGTGTCGTCTTTTCAGTGATTTCTCACTTCATATTATTTGTTAACATTTAGAATATATATTTTAATATTGTAATAAAGATTCTTTTTCAATATTGACCATCAATGGATAGACGTGAGACTTGACTGAGCAATTTCTACCCACGTTTCTACCAATCTACCAATGTGGCATGAAACAGTAGCTAGTTGACAATAATTAATTTAGTTGAAGTTTCAGCTATATAAAAATGCGTTTAAGACTTTTTGCATTAATTGTTGTCGCTGACTTTGCAGCCGCTAGCGGCTGCTTTTGCTTTATTGCTTTTTAAAATATTTACTAATTGGCATTTAAAGTGAAAATGAAACAGAATGAAATTACTTTAACATGATTTTGGCTTACTTCCATGAAGTTTGAAAATTCTAAACCCTTAAAACGAAAACATACTTTCACATGAATTCATTGAAATTACAGTAGGGATTTCTACTTTAATTTTGCGTTACTAACCTTATCATAATTTTATAAGGTTCTTATTATTAGCAGCATTCTAATCTTGTTATGTATTTTCGAATGCGCTAAATAGACGCTAAATTATTTAAATTATTTTCCTGAATTTTTTTAGGCGAATGCGAACTTTAAAGGTTTTACTTCAAATTTATCCAAAAAAATTCACACTTGAAAGTTTTTTTTAAATATTTCACTCATTTTTTAAAAGGCGAAAGTTATTGTCCGTGAAGGTTTTTGCCCTTAGAGTAATTATTTGATTTTAACAGCGCTGTGCAATATTTTTTTCAAGAGGCTAGACTTGCCTCAAGTCGTTTTCTAGAGGGATTTTCGAAAGTCGGTATGTTAAGGGAAAGCATACTACTGGTACGGCAATTATGCGATGTTTTTGGTGCGCAGTTTCCCAATTCCCTTGATTTGTCATGAATGGACTAGAAGCTAGTCTATCAAGAGGCATATATTCGGAGAAATTCTGCTATTGATTTTACTTGTTTCACTTTTCATTTTAACTACTTTGCTCTGAGCATGAAATGATTGTTTGGGTTTGTGCAGTATTGCAACAAATAAGATGCTAATATTGTACTATTTTGTGTAGTGTCGTCAACAAAAACCTGCAGAGTGGGTAATGATGGTAAATGGGACCCCCTTTAAAGAGCTCTCTGTAGATACAAGTATAGAGGTAACGCATTAAATTCTCTTTACTGGCTCCAAACTTTCAAATTTCAAAGCTGTTGCTCATATCAAAAAAAAATTTTTTAAGTTATTAAAATTCAATCAGAAAATAATTCATTTCTATAGGAGTATTTGGTGCTTTATCTAAACCTTCAAAACACTTGCGCATCAAAAATTTTAACCAATTACCTAACTCACGTAAAAAGAGGAATACCAAATAATATAACCCAAATAAAAACTTTCTGGTCCATGATCCGACGCCTAATTGAAACTAGCCTACGCCAAAAAGTTGACACACGCTCAAAATGCAATCCTTAAAATAAAATTTCATTGAATTTTTATGATATTAACACTGAGGATGTATTTCTGCGGCGTTGGATATACATTCAAGATGGATATATCATAAGTATATGTACATCGAAAGTACATCGACAGAAAAAATACGAGATTTCTAAGTGTTCACCGAAAAAATAACCCACGCAAAAAATATGACTCACGCCAAAAATTTATTTACCTACGCACCCACGCTCAATTTAGACCACGCGAAATTGAGAATGACCCGCACTTAATTTTGACCCACAATAAAAATTAGACCCATGAACCCACATAATTTATCAACCCATGCACCCACGCTACGAAGCAGCTCACGCAATTTAGCAGACTCATCGCCAGTGCTTACATATTTTTTAGTTTGAGGACGCTTTTGTAGAGAAACCGAAAATTGTTAATAATTGTTTCCCGCAAGCTGTTTTTGCTGTGACTAGTTTACCATTCTTATCAAAAGCACATCGACAAGCACAGTTATAACAAACAGTTTGTAACAAAAGTTTCAAATTTGTTTTGCGTTGATGATTTTTCTCGTGATGAAAATAAAATAGAGACTGGCTTTGAGTTAATCAAAAAATTAAAGTCAAGATTATTAGAAGGAGCATTCAAATGGAGTAAGTGGTGCACAAGTGATCCTAATTTGCGCAAACTAATTTTCAATGAAAATGATTCATCATATGCACTGTCTAAAATATTAGATATTACCTAGAACAAAATGTGCAATATTCTTACAATTGATTTAAATAGGATATTCAAATATGCAAAGAATTTAAAAGCCACTAAAAGAAACATTTAAAAAATCCTCTCAATTTTCTTTGATCCAATAGGATTGCCACAACCAATTGTTTTTAATTTAATTTTTTGTTTCATAAAGTTTGCAAATCGAAAATTTCATGAGATGGCGACGTCACAGAAGACTTAGAGAATAAATAAAAAAGTGCATTAAACAATATATTGAAGCATTTACTTCTCGAAATGCCATGAAAACTTATTGTTAACAATAACCATTGGAAACAGCTTGAACTTCAACGTTTAAATGGTGCAAGAAATCAAACATATGACGCTTGCGTGTATGTACATGCTGCCAATGATAACAGAGAAGTTGAATCAAACCTAATCTCTTCTAAATCACGTGTCGTGCCACTGAAAGAAGTGACTATACCTCGACTCGTATTACTTCAAAAATTATTACTCGCTCGAATCATGAATAACATTTACTATGCTTTAATGAAAGAAATAAAGATTGATGCATGCTTTTATATTACAGATTGAAAAGTTACTCTCTCTTGGATAAAATCAACTATAAAAGAATGTAAAACCTTTGTTGAAAATCGCTTAGAAGAATTTTGATGATTAACACCAGTGGATGATTGGTATAACTGTAAAACTACCGAGAACCCGGCATATTAACTAACGAGTCAACAAAATTTCGTTTAATTCAAAACAAATTGATTTTAGTCCCATGGGGGGAATATTTTAATTAGTGGTAATCCAACCCTTCAACCAGAAGACCATGTTTTTACTCAAAGAATACATACTTGAATCTAAAGTTTCCTACAGTTTTCAGGAGAGGAATCTAGCATTTGTTGATTCTGATAAATTTAATTCACTAACTAAATTCGATTCCATGACAACATGTATCAAAAGATAGTTTTTTAATTTATGTGCTAAAAGTAACATACAAGAAAAAAAAAAACCGTTTTTAACTGCTGCTGAGTAAATTGAAAGTCAATTATTTGGATAAAAGAAAACCAAATAATCTCTGAATCTGTTAAGTTGGAATTATTATTGTTACAACTAGACCGTACCAAAGACGACTCTGATTTACTATACTGTGTAGGACAACTCAGAAATTTTCCAAAATCTTATGCCACTAAAACACCGTGTCTGATAAATCGTGAAAATAAACTCTCTAAATTAGTTGTAACTAATAAACATGTGCGTAATAAACATATTGCTTTTCAGTTGCTGTTTATTAAATTTTCTCAAAATATTTTTTAAAAGTACTTAGTATATCCACAGATATAGCAGTATGGTGAAATCAGTAGTTTTACGCTTCTTTGGTGCCTTTTAAAGGAAAATGTTAAGAACAATCAGAAGTTAGGACTTCACATATAAGTTATGGTAAAGAGAAATTTTAAAAAGTTCCGATTAGCAAAGAGGAAAGGATACAAAATAATACTATAGAAACCATTTTTTGTCTCTTTTCTTTTTTTTTTTTTTTGAAACTTCAGATGGTTATTATCACTTGAGTTAATTTTCAACGTATATTGTTGATAATTGCCTATTTAAGCCTAAGTGGGATATTTTATCAACATAAGCACCATCCTGTCCAGAGCCCCTCATCTACTTACAGACTGTCCACCATTATTATATTCTTTATTTATTTTAGACGTTGTTTCAGTTGGTTCCTTTGTTCTTGTGTTTTGGTTATTAATAACCTACTATTATAATGGGTGATAATAAAATGTTTCTTTTCATGACTAAACTGGGTAATCCGAATTATGAGAACAGGTTTGACTTATATGACTTTGATGACTGAAAGAGAAATATATTGAAATATATATTAATTAATGTATGATAAAAAAATAACAACCAGATAAAAATAATACTAAGTCAACTAGAAAAAGAAAAACATACTCATCAGAAGAAGGTGCAGAAGAAAGAATACATCAAATAGAAGAAAATGTTGACAACGATGATGATGCTGATGATGTTACAGATTTACTAAATTTATATGGAAATGTCTCAGATAATAATGGAATAAGCTCAAGCAATGAAAATCCTCAGAATGGAGATTCAGTACCGGATGTTACTACAAAACATAAAAAAAGCTGACTTATCAAAGGAAAGAAAATAGTATATATGATGAAAAATCATTCGGATATAACATGCACAAACTAGCAGCCATCAAATAAGGGAAGAAATAGTCAGATTTGTTTTTCGACAATCATGGATTTCAAGAGCAATTAAATTCTACTTTTGCAAAATATCTAATTCCTCATACACAACCTTAAACTTGATGAGAATGGAAATTTGCTTCAAACAATATAACCCTTCAAAACCTTCAAAGTATGGCATGCTATTCAATTTGATATATAGCAGCCGTGATGCATACACATTTCCAACACCCATGCTTATTGCGGTAAAACTGAGTAATAACCAGCAGAACACTGTGTATCAGGAACAATAAACTTTGTGAATTCAGTTTGGATGCAGTTTGGAATTGGATTCAGTTCATAAGTTGGCTCGTAGGAACATATATTTGGATCATTTATAATCAGTTTTCCCTGTGAGCGGGTTTATATGGAAAATAATGACAATAATAGGGACAATTGTGCTCACAGGACGAGATGGTGATGGTGACAGAACGAGATAAAATTCCACACAAATTTATTGGGAAGAAGATGGGAAAAAATGCCAGATTAGCTATCCAATTAGAACTTAGAAGGGTAAGAAAATGTGTTAGTACTTAACTCTTAATAGCCATTGTTGGGAATTACAAACGGCGACGGAAAGCAAAAGCCAGAGTCTGTATTGTTTCACAAAGGGGGGGGATTGACATCATTGATCAAAAAAGAGATCATACATACCTACCTTGAAGTCCAGAAAATGGACTATGTTGGCCTTTGCCTATATTTCAAACACTTCGAGAACGAATGCTATACACCATTTATAATTTGAATTTTTCTCAAATGTAACAATCTTCATGGGATTTTTGATCTCATATTCAATAATGAAGCAAATTCAGATTACAAAGCGGAAGTAAAATGAATTTTTTCTTGGAAGACAAGGCTAACCAGCAGCAAACAAAGAGAGGCGATGTGACGGAAAGAACAAAAATAAGGTGCAAATTGTGCCTAGAAGAAATTTCTGGAAAGGACCATAGAAACGAAAAAAAACTATAATCTGAACACATTATTGAGATACACATTTTTACTCTGTGTTTGATATTTCTGTAGATTTCGCTAAATGTCGTGGCCTGCCTGCTATATACGTCTCACGTCCCTACATATCTGGTGGGCCCTTATGTGCCTTGCATGCCCTACTTACGCGCCCTCATTGTTAAATCGAATTTCATCATTATGTAAAAAGGGAGTTCATACGGATGCAGGATGTCAACAAATGCAAACTGTCTCCATGATGAAAAGATAAAGAATAAGCTAAATAATTTGGAAAAACGATATTGCCAGCTTATAATACTTTCAAATCTTTTAAAAATATAAGAGTCCAAAGCAGGAATTGTTTTTATTAGCTGATTTTAACTTTTTGAAGTTAGTTAACACTATCCCCCGGTTTATTAGCACAACATATCAGGTCATTCAATTACACCATGACGCCAGAAATATACTTTAATATTTTCCAATTTCAAGGGATGTTTCTTGAGTCCACGTTTCCACACCAGAAATATTTATTGCCATTGACAAGTGTCATAATGGTTTCCATAAATTGTCATGAAATTACTCGTTCTAAGTTTCGTCATTTAACAAACACTTACTTACTTACTTACTCTATTGCTAAAAGAGCTTTTTTTGTTCAATTTTTGTGGGTTTCAAATTTTAGATCTTTATCTATCGTCACACCCAACATTTTAGATTCATTAGTATTTTAAATTGAGACACCAAATATATTGGCCTAATATACACCAAGTGTATTTGTCCTTAGTGGAAAGAAGAAGGTGGAATTTATCCGGGTTAGCTTTCATCTTATTACTTTGGAACCGATCAGAAAGTTTCAAAGAGATTACACCTAAAGTATCATCACCTTCAGCTCATGCCGTATTAACTTCTGCATATCCTACAAATTCAGTTCCATCTAGAATAATGAAAAGATCGCAAATAAAAATATTAAACAATGAAGGTCCTAAAAAAAAACCTAGGGGAACACCAAATAAGACTTGCAACCAATTGCTTGCAAGTCATTTTCAATTTTGGCACATTGCTTGCGATTTGTTAAATAAGATTAAATTAAACTTGTGGCTGTTGGCGTGTATCCATAGGCTTTAAGCTTCGCAATAAGAAGATCGTGTGGAATACAATCAATGGAAGCGCTTTTTGTCGTCAAAAGACTTTCTCCATTTTTCTAAGAAAGAAACTAAGGAAGCTTGTGTATTTTAGCCTTTTCGAAAACCTGTTTGATATTTAGAAAAATTTGTTTTCAAAGAAAGACGCCATTTGTTGATGGATGATACGTTCATAGCTTTTTGATATATTAGAAAGAATACTTATTGGACATTAATTTCTTTGATCAAGTTTGGAATCCTTTTTATGTATTGGAGTTACTTTAGCTTCTTTCAAAATCTCAGGAAAGTTGATGAAGAAATGCAGAAAATAAAATTATGCAACAATTTTTCGGAAATGGCGATAACTGAAGGGTGATTTTCGTAGCGGTCACATATATCTTCTAATGAATCACTATTCAATTCCACTTCTCCCTCTGGATCATCCCCAGACGTTTCTGATATTAAATTTGTCACAACATTTATAAAGTACTCATTGAAGATATTCGCAACGATATTTGCAATGCTAACAATTTCTCCAGGATTTTCTCCCAAAGATGATTATTGTCAGAAAAGATAGGCTTAACATTATTCCAGACATTACTATTATCAGTCACTTTTTTAACATCGAAGTCGCCGAAATAAGTTTCCTTTCATTTCTTAACAGAGAAAGGCATTAATTCCTTTGTTTCTTATATGCTTTTCTACTTTCCATGGTCTTTTCTTTTAAAAATTTATTCCTAAGCCTACTTACTCCTTACCATTATTTTTTTTACTTAATTCTTTATTAATTGATGGCTTATAATAAGATCTAAGAGTTTTCTGTTTTCTGGGTGCGACAATAATCAACTAAGGCCAGCAGACATTATCTCGAAGGTGGTGGTAGAAAATGCGTCCATGAAGAACTAGAAGAGCACTTAGTATCTTGGATTTATCAGCGACGGAGCGAAATGCTGCATGTCAGTAGAAAAATGATTATGTGGAAAGCTAAGAGCATATTTGACGAAAGAAATTAAGATCCTCAATGGGTGGTGTGAAAAGTTCCTGAGAAGACACATGTTTTCTCTGTGAAGAAAAACAACCACTGCTCGAAAGGACCCTTCGTTTTTGATCGATCGCATTGTATCATACATTTTGCATCTGCGTCGACTCCAAAAACAGTTCAATTTCGACGATTCTGATATCATTGCCATTGACAATACGCCTGTTTGGAATGGCATGGTATCTAATACAACATACAAAAACTGGTGCTATCAACGTCCCAATGAAATCTACTGGACATGATAAGGTCTGAGTAACTGTTGGTCTTGTTGGTAAAGCAGACGGAACTAAATGTAAGCCATTCATTGCATTCAAAGGAGCGAAGCGAGAGAACAAAGCGCACCCTGAGGAGTTTGAATGAAAGTGGTCTATCGCTAGCTCCCCAAATGGCTGCAGAATGAACAGTTAACTTTGCGTTGGATTGATGATATTTTGGGTGATATTTCTTTCCGTAAACGCTTATTAAACTGGGACTCATTTGTTGAAGCCTACCTAACAGGTGAAGTCAAAAAGGCTCCAACAAAAGCCAAACTGTAATCGTACCAGGGGGATGTACCAAATACATCCAAGCTCCGGATGTCACTTTGAATATGCCATAATCCAAGAGTTTGAAAAGGAATGCCTTACAATCGGCAAACACGAATATAAAGACGCTGGAAATATGAAGCCAGTGCCACGACGGCTGGTCGAAGAATGGGTGATCAAATGTTGAGAGGAAATTCCAAAGGAATATGTAGCGAATATGATGAGATCTTGTGTCCAGTGATCAGCTGTTGACAGCAGCCAAGATCATATGATCTCTTGTTTCAAAAAGGGCAAGCCGTGTGAATGAGTTGCTGAAAAGCCAGATGCTTAATTTTTCAGACAAACAGCTGCACGAAAATCCGTTTAGAGATATATCGGAAGGAGACACTACCGACGCAGCACTAGATTTAAACATTATAGTAGGCGATGAAAACGATAATGATGAAGTAATGGACATATTAAACCAACACTGTTTGTAATCTCATTTATATATCGATGATAATTATAGATTATTGCATTGTTACTAGAAAAAATCAGAAGAGAAACTTTTCTTTTTTTTTCTTTTTATTGCTTGGGTGTTTGTGTTGCTAAGAAAAGGAGACGCTATAGAATACAAAATATTCAACAAATACTCAAATGCTCAAATATTCAATAAATGGATTGCCAATATTCATAATATGCCAAGAAGGTTGGATTTCGTTTTTCATCTTTTTTAGCCTTTTTTGAAACAACAAATATCTGGTTCCTTATGAAAAATACTGTTTTCTACACTTTTTTGTCATATCACTTACTGCAAGTTTCTTACAGGGAAGCGAAGCTCTATTACTCAGGAAGTGTTAGATTTTACTGTGAAGGGAATTTTTTGTCGGAATTTCGTAAGTGAACGATTTGTCCAGTCGTCAAACCAGCCAAGACTTTAACAACACCAGGCGTGGCTGTTGTAAGATTACTACGACGTCAATCTATTTTCTTGAGGTTGTTAAGAAAGTTATCATAGCGACTCTATATTTTTCTGAGGTCGTCGTTTTAATATTTCCACTACTCCTACCTGGTATTTCGAATGGCGTCGCTGTAATATTTCTTACCATGACATAAAGATTTATATAGATCTTCATTTTCCATATACCCGGGACGACTTCAGAAGATTTGGGAGTTGTTAAGGCCTCGTTTTGAAAATATGAAAGAATGTAATAGCAATTAAAAGAGTATTGTTGTGTAACCGCAGAAAGCAGAAATCTAATAATGATTTTTATTATTTTTGAAAGCAATGTATGGCTCCATAAGGTTTCCAAGAAGAAGCCTTTTTTAAACTTCTGATCTTTCATCATGTTAAGTTTTGACGTTTACATAATCTTGTCTTCCAGGCACCTGCTAACTTGATTGCTTTCATAAAATTACGTACATTTCTCTTTAACCTCGAGTGAAATGCTTTGTGTGACTTTCTTAGTGGGTCTTTTAACATCCCATTATTTTTGCTAATGTCACTTGCTTGTCGATCTATATAGTCAGAAACATTCAAAAATTCCGTCTGAGTGATTGTCCAACTTTGAGGAGGTAAGGTTGACAGCTTGCATTTTTCTTTCATCTGTGTGGTTTCCCCAATCTCCTTTTTCAATTCTTAGGTTAAGGATACTCACAGGGAAAGAAAGCAGATTTCTTGAAAAGAACATATGGGAGAAAGGTTTTAGTTTAGATAAAAGTGAATTTTTTATGTTCAAAATATGCATATATCTGTACCAAAATATTTTTTTCCGCGAAAAAAAAAATCCAGGAAGCCCATAAATCGGCATTATTTTAGAACACTATAATTTTTCTTACTTGTTTTGAAAGGCTTACATCGAAGCCAAGTTTCGTAATTTAGCTGTATTTTTGTTCATACATATTAGGAATAGGCTAAAGTAAAAAACGGAACTACAAATTTTTCATTCTCTTCTTAGGGATTGTCTCCAACTAACGGTACTACCGTTGGTTACGTTAGTTTTTTCACAAAGCAATTAAAAAATAATTTATCCCGTTGATTTAATTAATTTAATTTATTTGGAGACGATGAGTTTTTTCGAAGTACCGTTGATATAACTCTAGTTAAAAAAAGTACCGTTGAAGATAATAACTCCCGCT
>JANSTP010272891.1:0-10252 GCA_025330745.1 Cladonema radiatum | reverse complement strand
ACATTCTTTGCAGAAGTTACATTTTCAGGACCATGATTTATTTATGATAAATATTGTATTTGAGCATATTTTTTGGTATAAAAACTTAATTGTAACTTTTTAGAGTGAGAATATCATTATTGATTGTGTGTTTTATTTTTAGCGGTACTTTTGAGTCGAAAGACATCATTTAACCTGTTTGGGGAACCAGATTATTCCTTGCCCCGTCGCGATGACAATTGGTGCATTTACACAACAATTTAATTAAAAATATTTTTCAACAAAGTACTTTGTGAACATTATTTGTGACAAATCAAGCGAAAGCATACTTCAGTCAACATCATTATAGACTGGATCGCTGACACTTTAAGGGAACAATATCATATATGACATCTTTACAATGCACTTCTTAACTTGTTTTTTTGTTCATATTATCATTTCCAACCTTGCTTTCACAAGTGATTTTCCCACCTATCCTCATAAGAATTTAGATGCCTAACATGGTCAAATAGCCAAAATACAAAATTTATTTTGCCGCTTTCATGAAGCCACTGTTTCCAGTAAAAACGTCTGGCCACTTAAGTTTTCCTTATTTTGACCCCTACTCTAACATGTTAGCAAGAGCCAGCAGGGTTTCAAAACTTCCCATCCATTGAATTTTGAAGCTAGAAAGTATAACACAATGAAAAGAAAAATTCAAGCGAAGGTTTAGTAGAGGACTATCATTTCAAAAGAAACTGAAAAAATACATGAAATGACTGAAAAGCCGAAACAATTAAGTTTCATAACCACAAGAAGAGTATTCATGGCAGTAAAAATAAAAACATCAAATCAAGTGGACATGACAAGCTTTAGCTAGACCCAAGCATGGCTAAAAGGTTGTAGCAGGGTGTTAGCTAGCGTTATTACAGTCTGTTAAAAATTTGATAATTTGAAAGTTATTCAAATGCAATTTTACTAGAATGTCTTCTTTTTAAAAATGTTTTGAAAGATAATTCAATAGAATGTCTTCGTAAACATACTTTAAAAAATCATTTAAAGATTCATTTATAGACAGCTTAAAGAAAAACACGCGCTATAATAACAAGTCGCATTTGATAATAAAAAATAAAAACAAACTTATTAGAAAAAAATAATTATTATCAGGGAAAGTGCAATATACGCTGTTGGAAACATTCATTATGATACCGTCACATAATACAAAATATTACAGTGAAACCTGCTTGAGTGGCCACCTCTCTATAACAAAAACCTGTCTTATGGCCAGCCAATTTGATTCCCTAGATGCAGTTTTCTATAGAATTTAACCTGTCTATAAAGGCCACCTGCCTATAACGGCCAATTTTTTTGTCGCCCTTGAGTGGCCATTATAGACAGGTTTCACTGTATAATAAATCTCTTAAAACTAATCCGATAAAATCAAAAAAAATTTCAAATTTATTCAAAGAGAAAAGAAAAAATCCGTTGAATACAGCAACTGTGAACTGCGCTGAAGAAACAAGTCAAGTATGTGAAGATTTTTTACGTGCACGAAAACTTTGTTGATTTAAATACTCTAATACACGCTTTCCAATTCCTTTTTAAAATGAAAACCCCTTCTTTGATGAACAAGAAGATTTTATTGTTTCAAATGACACTAGTTTCGCTCAGGTATACAAATATTCTGAGTAGTCACATGCTGGTTTATTAGACGTTTTTTTATTCTTTAATACTATTATTGAACTTTTCAGGGAGAAGATCCTGCGGAAATGTCAAGTGAAGAATGTAATACTGATGAATGTAGTAAAACTATAAACCCTTAGCTATGAACAAAGTGAAGTAACTAATTTTTTACAGTTTTTAATGATCTCTAACTTTCGTTACAATAAAATTCGTCGTTGTTCGTTCACTTCATTTGCTTATTTTCTAGAACAAGAATAATGCAAATGCAGTTCCTTCGGGAGCAAAAACAACTTATTCAGAAAAAAATGACAACGATAAAAATGAAGCCACCATGCAAAAGTATAATAAAAAAAGTTTCTGATATGAGAAAATCAAAAGAAAGTTACAAAAATGCCTTTCCAGACTTTTTTTATCGTCATAATAAGGATGGTTGGTATGGTAAATTTTGTACATCTTTTCGCTCAAGTTAATGTTAATGATATTGCGTTTGTAAACAAAGCAGGGACGTTTGGTGATCATCCAAGCCGAGCTGTAGACAGACATTTGAATACTCAACGCCACCAAACTGCCATTAAAAACAAAATAGCATTTGAAGCTTTAGCCAAACGTCGTACAAATGTCTGGGAAATGTTACAGGATGCTAGCTTATGCTCAGAAATTCAAAAAGTTAATAGCAACCGCTTTATAATTAAACGTTTTTTTCGAATAGCTTGGGTGTTTATCAAGAAAAACTGGGCTTACACGCATAATTTCAAATCAATTGTTGATCTGATTTCGGAGTGTGGTGGGAAGGAAATCCAAACGCATGTGCTGACGACTAGCAAAAATGCATCATATATGTCCCCAAAATATATTCAAAAGTATATTGACATCATGGATAATTTTATCAAAACTCCAATGTTAAATTCATGGAGAGATGGACCATACACATTTTATTCTGATGAAACACAAGACGTGTCATCAGTCAAACAACTAGCAATATACGTGACTTTCAAACATAATAACGAGATTCAAGAACATTTTATCGGAATTTTACCCGTCAGTAAACTTGTTGGAGCTACTCTTAGCGCTCAGAATATACTGAAAGTTCTCCTGAGTTTCTTTAAAGATAAGAACATTCCCATTTCCAATTGTCACTTTTCATGCATGGACACAACAAATGTTAACTGTGGGGAAAAAGGAGGGTTAAAGCGACTTTTAAAACATGAGGTTCCCATGTCCAATTGGATAGGTTGTGGCAATCATAAGCTAGCGTTGTGCTTCAAGCATTTAATTGGAAAATATCCAGCAATTAAAGATGCAAATGCTACAATTCTTGCTATTTGGACGTTTTTTCATTACCGCCCCCTTGCTCTTAATTTTCTCGAAGAAATGGCTGATATATATGAGGAGCATGTTATCACGTCAGTTTGTCCTAGCGTTACTCGATGGACTGCTCATGAAAGAGCTTGTAAAGGAGTTTACAAAGGCCACAATCAGTTACTTGGGGCGCTCGCAGTATGCTTAAATGAACAAAGAGAACCAGAAGCCATGGGATTATTTGCTGCTTTAATTCCAGAAGAGTTTATTGCTACTTTGCTGCTACTCAATGATGTTTTCAAAGCAATTGCGCCTTTAAATCTTGTTCAGCAGAAAAGTATTGATTCTTTTTGCTTGCTAGATCTTAAGTCTTATTTACGACAGACGTTGCAGTCAATTGATGATTTGATGTCCAACAAACGAATTTTATGCGATAAACAACATTTTGATGAACTAAAATTGATTGCATCAAATCATACTGATTCGCTTCCACCTTCTGCAAATTTGCAAAAAACACTGGTTTTTAATTGGGGGCAATTCAATGCAGTAACTGCGAAAAACTTCCTTGACAATTTTAAAATGGAAGTAAACAATGCATTTGATCAACTTAGTTTCGGATTGAATTTTGGTGTCTTTGATCCACGTAAGTTGCCACGGTCGCTGGATGAGCTAGATGACTACGGTAAAACAGAAATGGAATCGCTAATTGCTTTTTATGGCGCCGAACAAACAGATGTTTTTCACGAAAAAACGTCATTTCAGAAGGCTGATATAAACGGAATTGAAATAAATGAAGAATGGAAAGCGTTCAAATGTATCTTATTTCAAAAGCAAAAATCATTCCAAGAAAAAATTGACATTCAAATTTTAAAAGAGAAAGATGTTTTGAAAGCAAGTGAGCTGAAACAAACATGCTTAAATTATTTGCCATGCATATTTTGGAACGAAACATCAAATGATGTAGTAATAAGAGATCTATACCCAAATTGCATGAAATTGTTTAAGTTACTTACGATTTTCCTGCTCAGTGTTGCATGTGTGGAGCGTTTCTTTTCTAGAATGAAGCTCTTGAAAACAAGATTGCGTAGCCGTATGAAACAAGCTAATCTTGAAGCTCTCCTACAAATTGTTACAGAATCCCCCGAGGATGGTTTTTCAGAGACGGAATATGAATACTTTGTTGACAAGTTGAAGAGATTGAATCCAAAAATGAAAATAAACTCATAAATATCGCAACATTCGTGATGTTATGTTGATGGACTTCATAAATCTTTTACATTTCCGTTATAATTTTTTTAACAGACTAATTTAGCAAGATATTCAGTTTTTGTTTTTCGAGTAGTGTTCTTTTCTAGACGCCAATTCTGTTTTGCTAATTTTATTCTTATGAGGACATTTTCGTTGCGTTTAGTAAATTTATTTTACTTTTAATTTATTGATGACAGTAGACATTTATTAAATGCTATTGTAAAATGCACATGATCAGTTTTTATTATTGATGGGACGGTAACATGTTTCGCACTCGATTGAAGTAAAAATAAATATTAACATTTAAACATTTTATATCGTTTAATTTATGTTTTACTAACCTCAGTTTGCAGTTGAAACATTTTTTAGGTGATTGAACTTAATTATTTCCATGAAGATAAATGGAATGGAAGTTGACAGAGAAACATCAGAGGTTCGTTTATTTTTTCATATTTTGAAGCTTGGTTTCGTGTTTGGGGTTCACGATATAATACGTTCCCCAGTATATTTAAAATTTGACATTTAGAAAAAGAAAATTAGGGTAAAAAAGCTTCTTAAGTTAACTATTTCAATGCTCTTCAACCATCATTTATAGGGCTAAATCAGCTGTTTTAGGCAGTCGATACCCCAAAATTTTCTTCGGCCCCCAACCATGGAGGGGGAAATTTAAGAGAAGCCACTATTTTTTCCCAATTCAGGCATAACGGACTATTACCAGAAATTCAAGCTAACACCCTGTGTAGATACCAATAACAATTACCTAACAAGTTTGAAACAGATTTGATATTTGGTTTATGAAAAAAAAATCAGATTTTGCATTTGGTGACATACTACCTTTAATTGAAATCACAACATCCCTACCTATGGTGCCAATTTTTTAAAAAACACATATAAAAATACGTTTAGTTTGCAAAACGGTAGCTCAGAACAATGGACATAATAATGAAAGAACCAAGAGAAACAAATGCAAAGGAATAGGAGAAACTTTGGCCAAAAAGAAGATAAAAAAAGATACATAGGTAATGTAAGAAAAATTTATCTACAGACATTTTTTTTAACAACATTATGAAGTGTTTGTATTTTGGAAATTAAAAAAAACTTTGAGAGGTAACAAAGTTTCCAGCTCAAACAATGAGTGCAGAAGTTATGGGATGTATGTAATTTAGGATAGATGAGAAGTCAATGATCATATTGAACTTGAAAAGCTTTAAAATACCTGAATCGCAAGTAAATAGCAAGAATTTTTTGAACATTATCGATTGTCAGTACAAAAGATTCATGAGGATCAATCCCATCAAAATATTCAACACCCATTACTCGACACATCAACTCCAACTTGATATTCCTTTTAAAAGAATTAAAGAAAAACATAAATAATACATAATAACAAAACGAAAAATCCTTTATCATTTAATGGTTTAAGTCAGTGCTAAAAAATAAAATAGATGACACACGATCTCAATTACCATAAATTTATGTTCATTTACAATGACACCAAATCAAGAAATATTTGAAGGATGAGAATGTAAGAGAATGTAATGCATTGAGAATGTAAATGTAAGAGAATGCAATGCATTGGGAAAAGAAAAAGCATTAATAGTAATTTTTGTAATTCATTAATAATACAATTTATAACTATCTTCAAAAACTTTTTGTGGATTTTTGCATCTACTGTTGTGTGGCAAGGTATTGCGGGCTCAAGCTATAAAAACAAACAACAACAAAAAAAATGATCAAACGTACTTACTTTTTAAGACAATCAAAGTTTGTCTTGAAGTTTACAAGATCAAATTCAAGTTGATCATTAATTTTGTTGTAAAGAGTTTTATCCATAATATGTTTCAAAATGATTTTTCGAGTGTTAGAATCAACAAGGTTCATTTCCCTGTCATCAATATTAAACCCAAAGAAAGTGAACGTCTGACGATCATCGTTAAAGAAGAGATAAGGGTGTTTTCTAAAAGAATCAATTACATTGAAATTCTTAGAAACATGTATCCATGAACTATCATAAATATAACAAAGTGTCATCAATTTGAAACATTGTGCAGTTTATTAATAATCAAGTCATATTAGTGAGGTTCAGCAGTTAGGCTGTTATAAAAATAAACTAATCTATAAAATCTATATACAATTTGCGATGTGTGGAAATGCTAGCACCAAAGGGGGAAATTTACGCATGCTGATTAGTTAAAAGAGCAAATCAGGGGGGTCATTCAGTCAATTTAGACACTATGACAATTAGTACCACGATGGTATCATTCCAACCTTTTGCTTTATCACTTAATACACAGGTATACTAATTGTAATTTTGGATAGTATAAACAATCACTTGATGCTAAACAGTAAGTAAAAATTGAGTAAAAAGTGTATTAAATGAAACCTATTTCTTGTGATCTTAGCAAAACTCTTGTTCCTTCAGGTTTCTTACACCTTATAAGCCTAGAGGATTATTGTATTATTGATTTTGTTTATAAAAAAGTTCTGTTTATAGATATTGCAGTGAAGGTGTACAATAAAGTCATCACTTTTATTACATCATTTATCGTTGAGCTGTATTGAGCAGTACGGGAAAGTAGTATATATCAGTATATGTGTACCATTTGAATACTAGTATGTACCATTCCCAAACTCTAAAGTAATCTAACAATTTAACTTGATATTTACTAAACCTATTATACTCCTCGATATTAGATATTATGTGAATCAGTGTTATTCTTAGTTTTATTTCAAAGAGAGGCTCCTGATTGACTTTTAAGCAATTATAAAAGCAAATAAATAAAAACATAATTTATCATTTCTTTGATTAATTGTATTTTTAGAAAAACAACTAAAAAAGTATGAAACCTGATACAACATTAGCTAAAATTTTCTAAAAGCTGTTTTTCAGGCTTTCATGTTTCAGTTATTAAATAAAATTTCTATGACTTGTCTTTATTATACTTCTTTGTATGTTCTTAAAGTTCGTAATATATCTCTATTAAGAGCGTACAGCAGTACACTATTATTAATATTTGACAGACGCGATTCTCTCTTAGTTTTTGGACTTTTGAAATTTGTGATTCACGTGGGGAAAATGAGAAAATAGTTTTGATGCTTTTTCTAGGCCATTTCTTCATAAAATTTGATCAAATAAACTGAAAACAAAACTGCTCGAAATACTAAAGGACTGTTTTTTACACTGTTAAAATTCATCCATTCAATGTGGAGTTATTTTGAATTTTGCATGTCGTCTAATTCCATGATTTTTGTCGTATAGCCCAAGTAAAATATTCTCTAACATCATCATGTAACAGCTTTTTACAACAAATTGCCATACATTCATGAAAAGGCAAATAAATCTCCCACCAAAAAACATTCTACATAAACCTTGTAATGTCCTTTACCATTATTTACCATTATTTATGGATCTTTGATTCGCAATACTTGATTTTTTTTTTAATAAAAAAAAATTTGACAGCCAATATCTTGAGAATGACATAACGTATGGCTGTAAAATTTTTTGAAGAGGAGTATTCATGTTTGGAATCGGGTGCTAGGTAGTTGGAATTGATTTTTTTGGTTTCTAAACAGGTAAATCGACCCTTTTATGCAGAGGTATAAAAAACCAAAATTTGTGGATTTTGAAAATTTGTCTGGTAATTTTTTGTTTTGTAAATCCAACAGCTATGTCACGTGATCATAAAGTTCAACATCCAACAATCAGGTTTTCACTATCGAGTTCCGCTTCGTCAATTTTCATAAACAACAAACACAACAAAGAGAAATAATTTGAACATCGTGGAAAACTCTCTTGAAACTGCTTGAAATACCAAGATTGAAATGAAATGAAATGAAATGATAATGTTTATGGTTTATGATTTTTACAATGCTGTGAATATAGCTACCACTTTATTTGTCTAAATATGTCATAAATATATTGTATATGTCATGTAATGGTTTGCCATGACAAGAAAGAGTTAGCTAGCTAAAAGTCATGTTTCATGTCATGAGTCTTGCCATGGTCAAGGTCAAAGGTAGGCACACCATGTGTAAATATCGTTTTCCTATTTTTTGGAAACTTCCTTTCTACAGCATCAGTAAATATCTGTCTTGTCTTGAAATTCAAATTTGACAGTCAGACAGTCAAATTTTGCTAGTTTGGCTAGCCAGTGCTACATAAAAACCTGCAGTTAGCTTTGGCTTTTAGGTCTCTTAAAGTAATATAGCATAGATAAAACTTTGATAATACTAGCTATTCTACACTAGCATGTGTTTTTCAGCTATTACAGCATTCTTTATATGAAAAGGCATGATACCACCAAAAGAAATATAGGAAAAGGTAATAGAAACTTGTAACTGTTAGTGCATTCGAAATCAAAATTTTAGTTATCCCAGAAACAGTTCATATAATAACAAATCGCATGTACGTTGTTGCCACCCCAGAAAAAAGTTCCCTGGGACAGCATGCCATGTCTGCAACCATGCTGCAATTTGTAAGTATAAATGTATTGCTAAATAAATGTAACGTACATAAATGTATTGCTAGGCTTTAAGGATATCATGTTCATCAATCTTACAAAGTTAGAGTTCAGGTGGTTGAGGGGTTCAGATGTGACTACTTTACGGGGAGAAAGTTTTGTGAGGAAAAAAAAATGCAAAATTTTAGAGATTACTTTCGCGAATCAGCTACTAATAAATCTATTTCACGTGAAATAAACTTTTGGGTGTGATTGGAAAAATGAATTTTGCGTGGAATAAACTTTTGTGATTTTTCTCTATCTTTTCAGAATTTTGATAAATAAAACAAAGATTTGTACATAACAAATACAAATTTTTCTTTTAAATTAAAATATTTAGTTCTTATAAATACTTTTTTACAAAATTTTGCAATTCAACTTTTGCGAGCGACTTCTTAGGCTACTTCTTGGTATAAACTTTTGCGAATCCACATTTCAGTCCTTTTTGCAGGTACTTACTTTTGCGAAAATGGCCACAAAACGCGAAAACGCAAAACTTTCTCCCCGCGAAACTTTCTCCCCGTAAAGTATAGGTAGATCTTTGGAAACTGGTTGCATATTCTTCCTGTAATATCTGTAATGGCTGTTCCATTTTAAGTTCATTCAACCCAGCAAAAATTTGTGAAATTTTTTGGACAAACTTTCGTGAATGATAAAATCTAAGAGCATTCCCGAGATAAACTTTCGCGAGTGGAAAGTTAGTAGAATTGATTAAACGAGGAATTATGCAACGAATAATAAAAATTACTCAATAAACTTTCACGAATTGAAAAATAATGTGTATATAATGTGTGAGGTAAACTTTCACGAATTGCAGTTTTTGGATATTTTCAAAAGTCTAACTTTCGCGACAAAGTCAAAAATTGCAAATTCGAGAAAGTTTCTCTCGCAAAAGTTTCTCTGAGTAAAGTAATTGTCTTCGTCTACCGAGACCAAGCTATATATTTGAAGAACCACAAAAACATGTTTTCTTATCGCAAGCTTTTTGATTTCAGAAATACCAAGATTTTGGCATGCCCTATTTTTTGGGCACTTAAAAGGTTTTGCAGGCCCTGTGGGCACCCTCTCCCCATCAAGAACCTAATTTTTAGAGGCCACCTAATTCTCAATTTCATATGGATTGCGGTATTTGGTTTTGCTGAGATTATTCACACCTCAAGGTTTAATTTACAACCTACTTTAATGTCAACACCTTTAGCTGGAAGAAAGTTTTGTGGTTTCTCAGTTTTTAAGCTATTTCACGAAAGCTTTTTCTGCAAAAAGTAAAATTTTTTGAAATACCTCCAGCGCAAAAGTTTTTCTCACAATTTTTTTCAATAAAAAATGTTTTTTGAAAAATGATACGATAAATTAGTTTTCAAAATTCGCACTAATGAAGAAGTAGAGCATTTAACTCTTAAGGTTAATTTGATCTTTCCCTCTATATATTTCAATTTTATTGAGAAAATAGATCAAGTGTATTTTAAGCTCAAACATTTATCTACATGAAAGAAGATTATTTAAACAGGGGTTAGGTCAAGATAACCAAGCCAAAAATTGTTCCAAGTACTGTAGGTTTTTTGATA
>JANSTP010272869.1:0-10255 GCA_025330745.1 Cladonema radiatum | reverse complement strand
TTGTCTATTGATTCTCTGTAATAAACCAGCTAACTTATATGCTTGTGAGAATAAATCATAGTTCTTGAAGTTCTTATCAAATAATATGTATTGAGTTTCATCTTTCAAGAATTTTATAAAAAAGAATTATATTTTTGATGTTTCTAATACTTGGTTGCATGTACCAGATTGAATTACTGATGTAATTTCCGAAAACAAAGTTTCTCATTCAGCCACCGAAAGAATAAAATTAAAAAAATTATTTTATTTCTTTTTATTTACCCCTTTAAGTAAAAGGAATTTTCCTGTCTTTTTAAAATCAGGATAGTCACCTTGATCATTAATGATTGGATGCTCTTCACACTCTTCACCTGTCTGTATTTCAGAAAGTACAGTAGTCACTGCAGTGTTATCTTCTGCAAATCAAGCTATACTGACCTCATCTAGCCTTCCCTCCAATATTACTGTCATGAAAATGAACTAAAGTGAATTAATTATTGATATACTGTATAAGTCAGCATAATAATGATGGGGAACTTGAAACTAAGGGCAAATTATTTATTCATTGGTGCAGAACTAAAGAACAAAAAAGCCTGTTCATACTACGCCATTTTCTTTTTTCTGTTCCTACCTCAGCGTGTATCAAGATGAGGATAGCTTTTTTTAATTTCTCACTTCCCATAAATAGAACAAAAGATATTGTAATACTCTTTACTATTTGAAATAATATTTAGACATGAGGTGAAAACTTGTATGTTACTAGATTTTTACTCGTCAAAACATCTATTCATTAAGACCAGTTTCTGACACCTTAATTTTTTTTTAATTATCCAAATAAGCCTCTTTTGCGCAGTGTTGTACGCAACAATGAATCCTACTTTCTTTAAATGGAAAAACATGCAATTGTCGTTGCACAAACATTAACTCTGAATTAAAATCATTTTCATTTACTGTACATAGTATATATGGTATAATCTGAATATGAAACTTTGTTTAGCAAAAAGAAAACCATAAGATAGACAGAAGATAAGAAGATGCTATCAGATCTTAGAGTTTGTGTAAACTTTACCTTGATTTTTAATGACCAATTAAAAGTTAAATTTGCAAAACAATTATCAATGTGAACTGGTGAATCTTCAACTCCAAAAGTCTGTTTTTCACTAAGATCTAAACTGAACATTTCAGAATTTTTTAATGACTTAGGCCATTTTTCAATATGAAAAAAAAAAAAAAAAAATCTTATAAACTAAATTAGAAGACCAACTTCAACTTCAAAAACCAGAAAATGAGCATAAGAGAAGAAAGGTTATGATTTACAGATTTAGCAAATATAAAAATCTGAATTGTCATAAAAATGAAGTTTGGCCCCTCAAAACTAAGGGGTAACTAGACTTAAGCGTTTTTAAAATTGAGAGGTAAGTGAACTCACACCTTTTTAAAATTAAGGTTACGATTCGAAAAATACTCACTTCGAGTTAAACAAGTTTTACTCAAAGTACCTATAAAATATATAAACAAAACGACTGATACTATGAGCAAGCCGATACTAAAGATAATATCAATGAAAGATAAAAGCATAAAGTATTTAAACTCTTGCTTGCTGTTTTAAGGTTGGCTGGCCGCAGAGACTGGGTGGTAATACTTGCTTGGTACTTTGCGTAGAATATCTCATCTCTTGAGATATTGATATCTCAATTTATCTCATGTATGATATTTTCCCTAGACAGTTTTGTTTTAGTTCTTTTTTTTCATTTTTGTTTCATTTAATTTCTAATTGATGTAAATGGATGTAGGAAACTGCTAATAAATAGAGAGCCTCGTGTTACCCTTGTAATGACACATTACACCCACACGTTACAGTCATGTAAAACATCGTTTGGGTTCACAGGACAATGAAATTGAACATTAGAATATCTCCCATGATATGGAGAAAAAAATTTTTATATTTTTAATGATTTTTATAACATTTTCCTATTTTTTGTATTTTTTTACAATTAACCAAGCAGCAGAATTTAAAGTCACCATCGTATTAAGTGTAAATTGCCAGTCGACTATGTCCCTTATCAGTTGTTAAATTGAAGTAACATTTCAAGATTTCAATAGTAAATGTCAATTTTCCGGCAAATATAAACCTTATCAAATTACTAAGTAAACAAATCATCCTTTTCTGGATCAAATATCTTTGCCTTTGTCAAATCATCTAATTTATCACAACTCAAATGGACCCTCAATCATGAAAGTTGTACAGACTCTGGAAAAGAACATTTGAAATTTATCTTAAGTCATCGATTCCAACTAGCAGCAGCTGAAAGAAAAAGAAAATTTGTTTTATTCACCACAATATCTGAATACATTTTCAAACCATTAGTGAATGCAATTACCTATGCTGAAGCCATCCAGCTACTTGATAGAAACTACGTCAAGTCAAGAAGCATAATTTATAACCGACAGAGACTAACCACATGTAAGGAAGAGCCTTCACAAACTATCGATTGATTTAAAAAAGAACTACAACGCCTTGCTAAAAGCTGCAACTTTGGTGCCGTTACTGCTGACGAGAATAAATAGCAGTATGTCAGAGATGTCTGCACGGTATTTCTTAACCCCATATTCGCCAACGCTTACTCGAGAATATAGGAGAACGTAGCCTTGATGGTGCCTTTGCGCAAGCTCGAGTATTAGAGCATGCTCAGGCACAACTCAGACTGCTATTCAATCAAACCCTACAACACCCGAACAAGCATTTTGTACCAGTAATTTTTCTCAACCACTCCGTTTTACTCACCTATCTAGCAATATGAAACTAATTGCATCACTGTGCAAAATAATAATTTTATCTTTCATCACAAAAAATAAAAATTAAATCAGAAATTAAACTGCAATCTATTAGCAAATATGACAAAAAAGACAGTAAAGATAAATTCGAAACTTTCACTGATGAAACTAGTTTCATTTGCTGATTTTATGCAAACTATTTAAGATAAAAATCGACATATCCCGTTTGCTCGTAGCAAAAAATCAAAGCAAAATCAACTAAGAAATACGATCCTCCGGCTAAAGGCAAGGAGGGTGAATAAAACGTCAACCAAAATTACTTTTATTGAATCCGCAAGCAGAAAAAATATTTTCTACAAATTTAATTCTGAAGTAAGTTATTGGTGATGAGTATTCACCAGAATGCTGGATTATTAGTATTGACAATTTAGAAGCATCATTGACAGATTCAGCGATTTGCAAAAATTGTCATCAACAAATCACTTTGAAATATAGGGTGTGTCAAAAAAAAGCAAGCATGAGTGACTTTTGAAAAATCTTCACTAATACTGCTTTTTGATTGCTGAAATTTTCAATGTTAATCTATAATAATTATATTTTCGATATAGTAAAACGTTACGATGATGAGCCGTGAATATTAGAGTCTATCTTCACTGTTTAAAAATATCAATGAATTCAAAAAATACATAGAACGCGGACAGAATGTCAAAAAAGCAACCGCCTGGTGCAATAAATGCAATAACTTATCTTAGATTCTCAATATTACCACCATTAACTCTTAAAACTAGTTTGCAGCAACTGCCGAATGGGTCGATTGTGTTGTCAATGTGACTTTGATGTTTTTGACGCCTTTTGATGAGCAAGCAGTTGTATTTTTTCACATCCTGTATGCGTTCTTTGTATTTATGGGTTTCATTTATATTTTCAAGCAGTGACAAGAGACTCTAACTTTCACGACTTATCGACCTAACGTTTTGCAATATCGGAAATAGAATTATCATAGTTTAACACTGTAAAATTTCAGCCGTCAAAAAGCAATATTTTGAAAGATATTTGAAAAATTACCTCTGCTATTATTTTTTTGTTTGTTTGTTTGTTTTTTTGACTCACCCTATAAGTGAAAAGCTTCCGTGTTGTATTACGGACGAAATTCTTATATGTATGTCACAATGGTTGTGAGCTCGAGAGTTTTCTTACCAGTAAAGCTTGATTCACATTATGAATATTTTGTCGTAAGAGTGAACGAAAATCTTTTAAGCGCTTACAAATTGTTGCATTCAGATGTAGGAAAGATTCTTCGTAGGAGTTTACGAAAATTGCTCAAACACTTACGAATTATTGCATTCACATGTATGGAAGATTATTCATAAGATGCGAATTCAATGCTCAACTATAGCATGTGTTCTAAAAACAATAGATTTTTTTCTTCTTTGCCTTATGAACAATTCTCTACGAACAAAAATTTTTGTTCTTAAGCAATCTTTCGTAGAGGCTTACGAACGTTCTTGAGCGTCTACAAAAAGCTTTCGTAGGAGTATTCATATTATTTTCGCAAGGATGAGATTGAATGGAACTTTTTTGTATTCGTTAGCACTTACGCAAAAAAATCCGTAGTGTGAACCAAGCTTAAAAAGTTAAAGCGCATATTTAAAATAAGTAGAAAGAGTGTTATCGCCGCACATGTTATTGGTAAAGGTTGTACAGGACTCAATAAGTTTCCCAGTTATGGGTTTACCCTCTTCAATCACTCCAAAGCAATTTGCCGACATGTAAAACATTTGGAAGAAAAATCTTCAGATATGCGTAGCGAAGATATGTTAGCCACAGTAAATTGAGAGAAGAAAATCATAAAAGATGAAAGTGGAGGTTCTCAAGACGGGTATGTTGTTAATATGCCAACAAGCTTTGATGGATCATGGTACTCACGTGACTGGACAGCAAATAGAGGAATAGTTTCCGCAATCGCACAGAAAAGATGACAAGTACTCAATATATCTTACAAATGTAGAATTTGTAATCAGTGCAATAGCATACAAGAAAAGAAGAAAAAGTGAATTTTCAAAGGGATTGAGTACCTAGATGGTAATATCGAACATGACCAAGAATGTTTCAAATATCATGGTGGAAGCCCACAGGTACAGTGCCTTATAACAACTATTTTGTTGATGTTCTTGTTTCTTTAGTTAACTTTTTTGTTACACATTATCAAATAAGGTATTGTTTCTTTTGCTGAAATAAATTTGAATTTCTTTTGTACATTAGAACCTTAAACCTCCTTATGAGACCAGATATTTTGCTTGTTTTATAGAGGTGTCCGCTTTGGAGAGGCTTCATTATAAAAGTTTACTAAGAGTTACGAATTTTTTAGAACAAAAAATTTTGTCTGTCTTATAGAAATTTCCTTTATTATACTACGTTTACACTCGTTGAAATTTATTTGGATTCACAAGGTAATCTGAATAAATGTGCATTTGATACAGATAGCGTTTACACTTATATCTAAAAATTTATTTGGATCCATCATGAATCTGAATCAATTGCAATCCTTGTTTCATAGTGAATAAATTTTATTCGGATTCACACTAATACAGGATAATTTTATTCGTATTGCAAATGTAAACAGAAAACCAGACAGAAAATTTCTTATTTTGGAAAGAAAATAGCCGAAAGTGAGTAAAAGTTTAATTTCTGCAAATATTTTAGGTGACTATTATCAGTTTAAATGTGAGAAAAAAACGTAAGTGTAAATGGTGCAATACGTCATGTGATTATTTCTTCGTATTGGTTTTTGAATCCGGAGTTTCGATAAATCCTAATAAATGTTCACAAGTGTAAATGTAGTATAAATAGGTTCAAATGTAGCACCTTTTTGGTGATGAACTCTTGGTTAACGTTATTAAGAAATTATTTTTCTTACCATTTTAGAAAATAAAATCGGGCGGTGTTCTTGATATCTACAATCATTCCGTGGAATTGTAAGGAGTACGTTATAACTCTATCATTAAAGATAACGATAGTAGTGACTAATCTGCAGTTGACAAGTCGAGGCCTTATAGACCCTTAGTGTTCATTCTAAAAGAAGAATGCCTATATCATGTGACAAAGGGCATTGAAACCAAATTGAGGTGCGTTGTAAATGCCTTCACAGATAAAAAATTTGAAGATGGCAAATGTATCAGTGGTCGCCGGAGATTGACAGCGACAAAAAGTGGTGCTAATTGATGAAATTTTTATGGTCGCACCATAAGAAACAATAAGGGGAATTCAATGAAAATGGCCAAAAAGACCTGGGTAATAGTAGACCACTACAGTAGCACCATTCAAAATCCGGTGGTTTAGTTATAAATGCGATATCGCAAATAGTACCATTTTATATGAGCAGCCAAAGAACCCTCTTAGCAATGCAATAATAAAAGTAATAGCTCCTGTCTTTAACAAGCTTGCAAATGAAAATATTTTTAATGGCTGTGAAAATGCGGCAAATCGAAACGTCAATGAGTCATTTAATAATGTTCTTTGGTCAATATGTCCGAAAGAAAAATTTAATTCGCCAGCAGCTACATCATTGTCTGTAAGTTTGGCAGTGTGTCTCCACAATGCTGAATTAGAATTTACAATCAAAAATCTTTTTGAGCCTGTTTTTTGGCAGAACTATTTTTCCTGGACATTTTTTATTATTATTATTTGGAAGGTTGTTTTGACAATCTTTATTATCTGTAAAAAAATTTTCAAAAACTTAAATCAACGAACTAAAAATTACTCTTTTATTAAACTTATTTAAGACACCGTGCTGTTCTTAACTTTTACATGCCCTGCCTTTAATCTCCTGTCGCTCTTTTTCGTTCCACAGCTAGTCGTTCCCATATACAATCATTTGTTTATTTAAGATGTCGTGCTTCATAGAAGCCCTTCTACCTGACATTATACTTGTCAGTGTGCTGAAGGTCTGTTGGACTGTGGAATTCAATCCCAAAATGCTGATAATAAGGGAAGCAATAATGCAAAAGTTTGGAAAACTAAGGAAATAACTGATTTCCAAGTATCACTAGCATTACTGGAGAGAAAATGTGATTTTATTGTCTTGGAAACTCTTTCCATTCTTTGTATACCTTTTTTTGTCAAAATCCATGTGTCCATGAGGTATTTTGAAATGTTTGATAAGCGTTTTAATTTCTTGAATACGAAAAGTCCTTTCCTCTTGCCAAAAATGAGAGTCTAAAATTTTCATTGCTTCATAGATTTTGTAGTCGTTTAAAAAATCAAAATGCTGTTTTTTAAGTATTAGCAGTAATTTAATTAAATTTAATTAAAATCTTTTTATAAAGATTTTGCATCCCAGTTATTGCCTTATTGAAGTCAAAACTTTTAAGGTCCATCGTGACTTTAATAATTTTCCTGTTAAGAATGCTCTTTTTGTTTTCTCCTTTTCTAGTAAATGTTGAGAATACACTTTTGGGGCTGGAAACTTTGTATTTATTGACATGATTCCAGTGTTGGGGAATACTTGAAAGAAATGATGGGGTAAACAACACAAATCTCGCAAAACTTTAAAATGTGATCTCAAGCTTGATGTTTCGGTTTTACCAAAGGCAAGAGATATACGAAAGCATGGTAATTCAGAGGTAGGTAAATATCGCAGGTAGGTAGGTAAATGGTGCAGATTGATTTGTAACTAAACAAACGCTAATTGGCCATCTGATTAGCAGAGAACGGCAGGTAAATCAGTAGGATGGTAAACCAAGATCATTTAGAGCGTTTTAACGTTATAAAATAATAAAATAAACAACTACTGGTGAATATTGGTCTCAATAATAATTTTTATGATAGGTCAATAAATAAACTTACGCTTTTGCGTGGTAAGAATACGGTAGAGAATCGATCTATAGATAAGATTATTGAATAGCTTATGGTAGAAGGAACTTGGCAAATGTGCTATATTTTTGCTAAGATTTTGATAGTCTTTAGAATAAGTCTTAAAGATGAGGTCGAAACGTTCCTTGTGGATAAAGATTATTCAATGAACCAAAAGTAAAGCTAATTATTTATACTTTTCTAATTCTATTGAATCTATTGATCTATAAAATACAAAAAGAAGAAAAGTTTCATTAACAATTAAGCAACATGAACAATGTCTAAGTTCATAACCCTGCATCCCCCTCAAGTTTGATGAAGTCAAACACATTTCCATTATCCAGATTCAGGCTCGTATAGGGCTGGGGGTCGTCTTGTACGTTGTGGGCAAGGAACGAAGGTTGGAGAGTCGTTAACAGTATTGGTGTCTGGTGCATTAGGGACCGTCAGCACATCAGATGTGGGCAGTGGGTCTGCATGAGGCGTCGGTTCTTGCAAGATAGGTGGTGTAGTGGAGGATGTAGCTGGTGTGACTGAAGGTACAGGTAGTGGGATGGGGGTTTCCGATTGGGGAGCAGGCACAGTGGCAGGCACTTCAGGTAATAAACAAGTTGTATGCTTTTTGTATGTAAGTTGTATGTACTTTGTTGTATGAACGATGTCCGGAGATGCTGGTTGGAACTTTCGAAGAAACTGTCTATTCCTGCGAGTCACGTGACCGGTTCCATCTACTTTGATTGTATAACTGTCATAGCCGTGATTTTCAACCACTGTTCCTGAACGACCCCAGCTGTTGGGGTGAAGGCCAGTTTGGTTTTGTATACAATAACGGTCACCTATCTGAAGAATTGGTAGAATTGGTTTGGAATGTTTATTGCTGGCCTCAGCAGTACGGTAAAAACGATGACGAAGGGCCAAGCGTTTTGCCACAATTGTTGAATATTTACAAAGGCAAAAGCATTACGAATTGGTCGACCAAACACAATCTCGGCAGGTGATATATTACAGTCTGGATCAGACGTATTTCGTAGCTGCATAATAACTCTAAGAAATTGGTCAGTATTCAAAGTACCTGATGAGTCAGTGTTGGATCCGAGCAGTTGCTTTGTAGTCTTGACCGCCACCTCAGCTCGTCCGTTGGATTGAGGGTTGTATGCGGATGAAAGGCAGTGGTGTACACCCCATCAAGACAGGAAGTCTTGCATCGTTGAACTGACAAATTCTGGTCCACCATCGCTAGATAGTTCTTCTGGTACCCGAAAGCGAGCAAAGCAGTTACGAAGACAGTTGATGAGCCCCTCTGATCCTGCTTGTGGAGATCCCTTGGGAGAGCGAAAAACATCAGACCAGCCAGATAACCGGTCACCAATGACAAGATAGTGCTGTCCAATGCAATCGAAGAAGTCAGCATAGGTCTGCTCAAATGGTGTGGTAGGTGGTACAGACAGGGTACTTGGAAGTGATGGTTGAGAGGGAGCATCTTTTGTGCAAATTAAGCAAGAGCGACAATGGCGTTTGATGTCTTTGATCAATCCAGACCAGAACACGATTGACCGAGCGCGGAGGGCCATTGTAGATGCACCTTGATGGGCAGCATGAGGAACATCAAGTACAGCGCTCCTGAGGGATAGTGGGACTACAACTCGGTCGTTATAAATGATCACATCTTCTGTGGCATGAAGGTTATCACGGTACCGCCAATAAGCTGCTGTTGATGGGTCTGTTCGGTATCTGTCAGGAAAGCTATGATTGATGGCCTCCCGCAGTTTGACGAAGTCTGGATCTGAAAGAGTTTCTGTAGAAAGGGTATCCCATGCAATTGCGGTAAGCTTGTGCGTGTCGCTACGTTTAGAAGCTGCAACTATGGATTCATTAAGTTGTTCATCGGGTGGGATCGTATCAACCCGAGGCGATGGGTGGCAAGATGTACCATCTACAGCAAAGTTTGTTTTACCTGGTACGTGTATAATTTGAAAGTACCATGGTAGAGTTTTCTGTTTAAAACGAAAAAGACAAGTGTTTGGTATCTCATCAAGTGTTCTGTCGCCGATTGGGAACATCGTATATTTTTCTTAATATTTTTGATGTTTAGGGTGTATTTTGCTCCATAAATGATATAAATGTACAAAATAAAGTCGTGTCTTACTGAAAAAACAATAAAATTTGTGTGTTTCATTTTTGGGCCAATAATTGGACACACCATTTTCTTTGAAAAATGGGCATTTTGACCCACTTCCCTTCAAATCAGTGTTGTCATGGCAACAGGGCTCAAAATTTTTGAGAATGATATTAAAAAGGTTGTATTAAGGAAGATGACTTCATTTAACTTTGGACTTATCAATTTTTTGTTGCTGAGGTTGACCAACAGTGTCTTAAATTTTGATGTTCCCGTTTGGGAACATTAGGACTAATGGCATACAAAATTTTCCATTTTGTTTCAACTACAAACACTAGTAAATATTCGGGTCCCCCTCGCTAGTCCGATATTTTGTTTTTCCGAATCTTCGATAGTCCGACAACATTCGTTCGATAGTCCAATATGCAGCTTTCAATGCTCGACACTCCGAAATCTTGATATTCCGAATAAAGTTCATTAAGCAAATTTCCGAAATCTCGATGATCCGAACAATGTATGTGAATTTTTAAATTT
>JANSTP010272858.1:0-10255 GCA_025330745.1 Cladonema radiatum | reverse complement strand
AAATTCCACTTAGAAAAAATATCCCCTTAAAAATTGTCTGCACGTATTCCTCAGGATTACTGTTTCATTTAATTTCTAGAAACGTCAAAAAAAATCAACTTGTTTTACAGGCCTATTCCTGATATACACAGTAACTCGGAAGAACAAACAATACACATGACAATTCAACCAAGGCTATGAACAAAACTGACACAAAAATGAATGCAACATTCCTCCCCTTAAAGGGAGTGTTACAGTTACATAGTTTCATCCCCCCCTTTTAAAAAGGGGGAGGGTTTCTGGCTTTTCAAAATGTTAAAAAAAGGGGGGTAAAAATAAAACCCTCTAGAAATAGAGGGGGGACGCAGAAATAGGGGGTTCTCCTAGAAAGGTGAGAGTTCATCACTTTTTATTAACATGCTTCTCTTTCTCATAGTATTTTTTCAACGTACCATTAAATATTTCTTTTTACAAAGATATTGGCATATTTTGAGTACAGATGGCCTACTATACATGGAAAATTAACTTTAGATTTTGTTTTAATTACTTGATAACCGCCGATTGAACTTCACGCTAGAAAGGTGGGGGTAAAATATTTATTTAAAAATAGGGGGGTATGCAGAAATTGAGCGGTTCAGATGCCGAATGAAACTATGAGTTTAAATCAACTATGAGCTTTTTTTCCTTCAAGAGATATTTAGGCTTAATGTCATCAAGATGATGTCATCAAGATGAAACAAAAAATGCCAACAAACAAGGAATATCTAAGCATCTGGTAATTTTTTACGAAACAAAATTTTCAGGGAAACTTTTTTATCATAATGCTCTTCCAAAAAATTATTTAAATTAATTTCAAAAATTCCAAAATCTGTTTCTCGTTTCAGTCCCTTCAATATTTGCTGAAATGGCATAAAATGGGGATGGAAAAATATCTGCATGATGATTTTTCATTTTTGAAAATTTATAATGGTCCTGATTTCAAAAATTCTTGCCTCATCCACTAAGAAAACACAGATTTTGAGATTTACTGTGCAGGTATGACTTCAAAAAGGACCTGAAACTGGTTACCCAAGTACATTTTCCAAAAAAATACAATTAAATTTTTTTCGAGTAAGTGTCAAGGTTTTTCATATAAAATTTCATGAAATTATCAGTTATAGACTTTTAGATAACCAATTTGTAATTTCTCAGAGTATTGGATTCACTTTGACAACATCCAGTTGTTACAATCACTGTTATGAGACAAAATTACCTAGAATCAGCCAAAACCAACTAAAGTCATCCAAAATTAGCCAAAACTAGCAATATTTACAAAGAATCGCCCAAAATCAATTGGGATTAGGTACTACAAGTTTGTGAAGGAAAATATTAGTTTAAAAAAATTTTTGTGCTGTCTGATATTTTGTTTAATACAAGATTTCACTATGTCAGTTCTAGTCCTCATTGTACGCACAGTTTGAAAAGGTTACTATGGTGATTTTTTCAAGAATCAGAAGCAGGTGAAAATATGAAGAATTTTTTCGACCTAAAAAAAAATAATTTTTGACCAAGAATTTTCGACTTGATATTCACAAGTTTTAATTTTTATAAAAAGTACAGCTCTTCAAATTTTAGGATTTTTTTTATATTAAATAGCTGAATAATTTCTCTAAAAAGATCTGAAACCAAAATAAAAACGCTTTTTCCGCATTTCTAATAGAAAACAAGTTCTCTCAGTTTTTTAAAAATCTTGGTTACAGAAATATTAGTTGACAAAAAAATTATACTTATGTGGGTTGTTTCTGACATAGTGAAATACAGAGTGGTAATGTTTTAGCTATTCTCCCGCATTGATAATTTTTCATAAAATTATTTTCATAACTATTTTGAATTAAATGAAAGAAAAGAGAGCCTGCCTTTCAAGCTAATCAACCAGCAACTTTTGTGATTGCAAACATTTTATTTCAGGACTGCCCAAGTTCTAAAAATCTTGAAATTTCCAAAAAAAAGTTTTTCCTTTCATATCTAATTCATGTCTGAGTTATTTTTCAGGAAAAACATCTCAAAGGTAGTTTTCGGATAAAAATACATATACTTATACATATACTATCAAATACAAAAATGAATTTTTCTTTTCACTTCCGTATTACAAAACATTTTCAATACATTGTTGTCATGGTGATCACAGCCTGAACTGAACTAATAGGCCAATTTCGGCTGGTTTTGTCTGGTTTTGGTTGACTTTGGCTGGTTTTGGGTGATTCCAGGTGATTTTGGCTACTCCCAGTGATTATAACAACTGGACCACATCATAACTAAGCATATCTTCCATTAATATTGAAATTTTAACTCTAAATATCTTAAGAATGAGAAAATATTTTTTAATTCTGTAAAAAGATTCTTTAAACATCTAAGGGGCTCTTCGAATTGACCTGAACTTTAAAAAAATGAATGTAAGTGCGACACTCTTTAAAAATGCAATTTTTCTATCTCCCCAGAATACAAATTTTAGAAAGTTATGTCATCCCTTATAAGAAAGGGGGGTTCAAACCATGTCTAGCTATCCCAGGCTTTTAACTTGGCTCAAGTTTTGCCCAAACTGCAAATTGTATTATAAAAAGTGTTTACCAACAGCTGCGAAAACATATATCCATGGATATTTTGGGAATCGCCAATTGAATAGAACATTCAATTGATGATTCCCAAAATTATTTTTCATGCTGCCATTTTTTAGTTTACAAGCTATATTAACAATAAACTTTGTACAACAACCCCTTAGAAACCCCATATACAATACTTAATCCATTCACATTTAAAAATCAAATAATAAATCAAATCTAAGAATTCATAAATGTAAATTTATAAACTAAACTCGTAATCCTTTTTCCAATCTCAAAATATGTTGGGAACAAGGATGGCTAGCCCCTTAGTGCCAGAGGCCGACACTTCCGATCTCACTGAAAGAAAATTAAATGATATTTCTGAAAGTAGCTAGGATTCTAATGGTTAATTTGAAAATGAAAGAACTTTAAATGGTTTTATCCTTCTTTGTATCACAAAGTAAGACAAAGTATAACTGATTTCAATTATACCTGAGAGAAAACTTGGCCATTAGAGATTTCACACTATTTTCACTTTCCAAGTTCACCCTTAGAGTACCAGTACCAGAATATTCCACGAAAGTTAGCGTTAATTTTTGCTTGGCAAAAACCGGTATTTCTGAAAGCGGTCAGGGTACCTAGGGTTAATAAAAAGAGAATATTTTAGGTTTAATAAAAAGAGGAATTTGTTGATGTCACAAAGGATTCTTAAAAATAATGAACTAATGACATTAGTCTGTTTTAATTACTAAATTAAAATTTATGGAAGTCTAGATAACAATGACCTACCTGATCACATTATTTCAAAAAATAAAGAGCACCTTTATTCACAAGTTTGAATCTAAATAAAACGTAAATAAGATTTTAATTTAAACAATTTCAAAGGAAAATTTTATTTTCAAAGAAATTCAATGTCAACCAAAAATTTATTTCCAAAAATGTAACCAGAAGACAAAAAAAGCAAGACAAACAAATTACATGACTGATAGAGTCATGACAAAAACAAAACATTACAAATAATCCATTTAGATAAGAAAAATTACAAACTAGACTATTTTCCTTATGTTAAATAACAAAACTATACCTCAGTTATTTTACATAATTAATCAAAGAATATTATCTTCCAACTTATTACGTATTTTAAAAGAAAAGCCACACAGGAATGTGACTATGTAAGTAATTACTTGCTTATATATCTGTTCAATCACGTTAATTAGAATCGTTGTGTGGCGAAGAAAAACAGAGAGTATATAGGATGGCCACCTATAGCCTTCGAAATACAAGAAAAAAATAAATCATCATGAGAACTACCACATGAGAGAAATCTACTTAAAAATTTGGTCTATTCTCTCAACAGCTTATATAAGAAGTTAAAAGTTATGTCACCATAATTATTTAAAGTAATGATTAATGAGTTTTATTCTTCAAATGTCATTCAGGAAATCTGGATATAGTAATGCTTCCTTCGTTCAGAGAATAAGAGAGAGCAATTTTTTTTTCATTACCAATTGTATTCGTAGTAAGAGCAAATATTCAATTATCAAGAGTTAATTAAAAAGGGTTAAGCCAAAATAACTTTGTTTAGATAAAAGGACATGGGGTCGACATTACTAGGATGTCCCTAATAACCCCTTGATGATAGATTTGCTCTGACCACGAATACAATACATGATCCAAAAATTTTTTATAAACAATGCAAATGTCCAAAGAAACATTTATTTCAATCTATTGCTTTAAATAAGTCGAAAGAATAAAGAACTAGACCGAAGCTACAAAAAAAAACCAGACAGCTTTTTAACTTAGTGTTTTGAATGCAGTATTGTAGCCTAAAAGGACAGATTTAATCAGAGGCTTTTTATATATAAAAAATCAATCAATACCACATGATCCATTCTTAATATAAAATTGTTTCTAACAGCCTAGAAAAATTAAATGCTCAAAATCACTTTAAGAATCTAGGTGGTGAGATAATAGGTAATGAATTACAAATGGGCTTCTATTTTTTTGCAGCTGCCTTTTGCTTTGACTTATGGAAAAAACTCATGGAAAAAACTCTATAATCAAATTACAATAGAATGAAAGTAATATCTTATTATCAAATAAAACTGTAAACCTTCCACTTAGTGAAAACTTTTAGTGTAAATTACTATACTGAAAGAATAAAGAAATACAATAAAACAGTAAAACAACAAAGTACATAGAATACATAACTTCCTGAAAATAAAAATATTTTGTCTATCTAAAATCGATTATATTTTATGCTTTTCTAAAATTTCTTATTGACAACACTTTCTGTGCAATTTTCGAACATCGACAAGCTACAAATATTTATAATTTTTATGACTCTGTGAATAAAAACCATATATATAAAATAATAGAGATTTATTTTCTCAAGTCATAAAAAGCTTTTCATCGTAAGAAGCATCGTTAGTGTGATAAAAAATATATTAGGACAAAAAAATTATATTTTATCATACTGACGATGCTTGCTATGACGAATAGCTTTTATGACTTGAGAAAATAAAACTTCCCTATTATTTTTTATATATGATTGTTATTCACATTCAATAATGGCGAATTGTGTCTATTATTTTTTATGACTCACTTTTCTTTGATCACCTACTGTACAGGGCTTGAATCTCTGCTCTAAAAAGTTAGAATAATAACGTAAACGTAAAGCCTAATATAATAGCAATCCTGAAATAAAAAGCCTAAAAAATCAAAAGATTTTTTTTTCTAATGTTAACACATACAGTAAAAGCTGTATAAGACAGCCACCTGTCTAAGGACCCCAATTTTTTAAGTTTCCAAATGTCGATTTTACATTGAAATGAACCTTTATAAGACAGCCACTTCTCTAAGACAACCACTATTTTTGGTTCCCAAAGGTGACCACCTTAGACAGGTTTGACTTTAACATTTTCATAAAGTGAATATAAAATGAATATAAAATGAATATAAAATGTTTTCTTCGAAATGTTTTTGCAAAAGATACTAAAAGTAAATTTTTGGTTCGGAAGTCAAGTGTCTTGAATTAGCTTTTAGGCTTGTGTCTTTTATGTGCCTTGTATCTTTTATGCTTGTATTTTTCATTAATAAGATGACTACATTGACATGACATAATGACATAATTCATAATTCATTGACTAGATTGAGTTGTTGAGATTGATTTGAAACATGTTAGTTATTGGGTTTCTTTTTTATTCATCCAAAGTATATAATAACTGTTACATAAAAAAGGGTATATTGAAAGAAAAAGTATATGCTCCTTCCACAATATGATGTTTTTCAGAATTCAATTTTTTACAGAGGAATCGTATGACAAGGTTATTCTAGTGTACGTAGTATCAGAAAATGAGCAGTACGTCCCCCCCCTAAAACGTATCTTATTTTTCTAAATTTGGGGCAGTTTTTATTTCACCTTCGGAAAATTGGCTTTGTTTTGGTCTTGTTGAAAGCATACATTAAAAATCGACCAATTCATTTAATCATTATTGCATCTTATATAAGCGGGTGAAAAACATTGTGATGTTCATACTTGCTGTATAGTACTTGAAAAATAAGAAAGAGTCTTTGCAGACGGTACAATTATTAAAAAATAACGACACTGACATTTATTAACTAAATTAAGCAATACTAAAGTCATCTGTTTTTGCCTTTTATTATAGAAAATATCTGGAAGGTTTGAATAAGAAAATGTAACAAATTTCAACCAGTAATAAAATATAAAAGATCCTTGATAACTTTTAGAAAGTACAAAAAATATTGAAGAGTTGACAAAGTGAAAATAAAACACAATGAATGTTCATTGTTTTCTGTCTAATTGACTTTATTTCAAATATAAAGCAATACAGAAAATTCAGAAGGTGTAAACTGGGGAATCATTTTCAGGGTTTTAGCTGTTTTCCCAATTTAGAAATACAGTGAAACCTGTCTATAACCACCACACAAGAGAGACAAACAAATTGGCTTCTAAAGGCTGGTGGACACTAAGACAAGTTTCAGTTTAATAAATTTGTTCAAAATATCTTAAAGTGCTTTTATTTACACTGTCAACACACTGTAACTTACTAATGTCTCTAATTGGGATAAAAAGAAGTAAATATCAATTTCAACTACTGCTAAACTTAATGCCTTAAAACATTTTGAAGCGTTAGATGAATCTTAACCCCCTATTTAAGGCTTTTTTATGAAAGTTAAAAGCATGGGAAAAGGGGGGGGGGGGTAATTTACCTGCTACTTTGAATTGTCAATTCTCAACCAAATTGAATAAAACTTACCATAAATATAAACCAACATGTGAAGTTTCGAAAAAAAAAAAAACTTGAACCCTCAGATCATGTGACCTTGCTATTTTCCAATAAAAACTTTCCAGAAAACGAATAACAATGAAAATCAATATAAACTTACCGTAGATCATACTCCATAAAGAATTTATTGCCATTTTGACATAAAAGAGCTTTCTAAGGGGTGCCAAAAAAGCAAAAATTCAGATATATTTACTTAGGGCTGTATCTTGAGAACTACTTGGTACTTTTAGATGAAACTTTGTATACTAGTACCAATTAATAGATTCTATTCAAAAAACATACTTTTATCTAGGCTGGTCATGTCACAAGGTGATGCTGGTCACAAGGTTTCCTAAAATGCAATTAAAAAGCTACAGTACTGAATTTTTCAAAAGTCTGGTTTACACACAGTTTTTGAACAACCAGCAGCCTATATTAAAAATAACAAGACAGTAAAAATTCTAAAACTAATCATGAGAAAATAAAATAATACAAATAATAGCAAAGTTGTTAGAAAAGTAGATAAAGTTGTTAGCAATTTCAAAAAAAATATATTCCAATCTGTTTTAAGTAAAATTGTTACTTGTTAATAAATGGTATTCAATGAACAGTATATAAATTAAATGATGTGAGAGTTAGGCTTTCTTGACTTACCCCACTGGTGGCAAAAGAGACCCCCGCTAAGCTATTTTAACTTCAGTCCCCCTGAAAGCCAGGGGCTACATTTTTGTCTTTGTTGTTATACAAAAAAGCTTGCACTGACATCGAATGAAATTCCTATCAACAGGTGAGCGATTTCATGTTTATCAAACACTATTATTATTAAAGCTCATCCAATCAGTTCAATTTGACAGATAAATTTGACCAGACCATGGTAAAACGTCAGATTTTTAGTGGTCGTCCCTTCACACAATATAAATTAACGGAATTGGGTCGTCTGCATTAGGATTTAGCCGCCTGACTAACTTTCCTGATGATCAATTAATAAAAAAGATTTACAAGTCATAAGTTATATTAAACTTTTGGATGACCACTGCCAGATATAAATTAACCGGCCATGATCGGCTTCCCTCTGACAAAAAATCAAATCTGTCGTTTTTGCGAGTCCTTTCGGAACTATAATCTTCTATATTTTTACAGCTTTGCTAGCAGTTCAAACTGAGTTCAATGTTGCTATAGTAAAATAATTCAAGAGACATGAAAAACTGTACAGATTTTCTATAAAACTAAGCTGTAAGAGGATTCTTGAGAGTTTACTAGCAAAGCAGCTTTTAGAATATTCTTTGCATACTGTATAGTAAATGGCTTAATCTTTCAAAATCTGAGATTTATTACTTCTCTGCCAGAAAACCTATTGGGAGGAATCAATACTAACATATGAATAAATTTATCAGGGGTTACAGGGTGCGAAATAACAGTCTGACATCGGACATGTCCGTTCAAATCAAGACTATGTCTGACGAAAAACTAATACAAACTCATTTCTTATCGGACTTTGTCCGAGGAAATTTACAGACTTCTTTATTTTTTCAGTGAAGAAAAATTTATAAAAGACAAAAATAAAATCATACTTATCATAAACAGAAAAAATTTTATGTTTTTCTATAATGTCCCAGGCCATACATTTTTTTGTTATTCATACAGTATGTAGATGTTGCATCATTTTTTTCACTTTTTAAAATAGAAAAAATATCAGTTCAGTTCCCTCTTTCGCATCTTATTAATATTTTTATTATGCTCAAAAATAAACTTTCAAAAAATTATAAAATGTAAGATGTGATATTTCTATGTCCGACCAAAATTGTTAATGTCTGATCAAAAGACAATTATTTCTAATTTTTGATCGGACATTGTCCGACCTTCTGAAATTAGTTATGTCACGCCCTGGGTTACCATACTCGAACTGTCATGCTCATGCCTAATATCACACATTATGATGTTATAAGTTTTCAGACCCCCACCCTTCCAAAATTAAACAAATTGTGTGGCAATTGAAGTTGAAAACTTTTCTTTGCTTCACTGAAAATGACCACCAGCCTTAAGCATGACATATTGAGTATGAATGCCACTCCTAAGTAATCATGATGTAGAAATTACTTGAACATGTTCATGTGATACAACACAATACTTTTCGTTTATAACCCCTTATTATATCTGTTTTACAAGTCCTCGCTTTAAACTGCTGGTTTAAGCCAAAATCAATATGAAGCTGCTAGTTTACCACAAAATAAAATGTTGTTACAGCTGCTTAGCTCATTGTTTTCGCAATTGCATGTAATATTGCTCAATAATTGAACACCTGTTTCAAAGTTACTGATAACTTAAAGTATATATTGACCCTTTGCTTTTGTTTACATTTTCCATGACAGTATTTTTAAATGACAAAAAAGGCAACTTGAGCAAGCTGGCAAGAGGATGCTAAAAGTCGCAACTTGCAACTTACCTTAAAGATTTACCCAAATGCAACTATAGTATAAACTCCGTCCCCCCTTCCTAAAGGGGGGGGGGGATTTTTCTCTGAAAAATGACCTTATTGGGGGGGGATGAAAAATTTAGCTTAAAAATGCAGGGTACATGAGCACTGAGGGGGATCTATTACTGGGAGGAGGTTGTTAAAATCAGCCTTCAAATTACTTGATCATTTGGCTGAAAAAAGTCAACAAAAAATCATTGATCAATACTTTGAGAATCATTTCCATTACTTTCCTCACTTTTGCTAGTCAAAAAGCCCTTTTAAAAGGATTAAGTCTTTCATGGATTCTTTTTTGTATTTTAATCAAAATATCTGGGGCACCGCACTTTATTAAGAAAATGGGGGGCTTAATAAGGGATGCTAGAAAAATGGGAGGGAGGAATACCCTCTGTACACTATGATGGCAATTAGCAATTCTTCCATCTTTTGATATGTTGGACATAACATCAAAATATCTACCTACAGTAGTAGAAATTTCCATTCAGCTGTGTTCTTCTTTCCAATTTGCAGATTAATGTTTTATCACTCCTACCACCAAACTAGCTGACTTCGGACATATGGGGTGATTGTAGGCAAGATCAACTACCGCTAGATCATTCTGAAATAGCATTATAAATGTCTTCACCTAAACCTTCTGCTATTGGTTTACAGAGAAAATATAACAATAGTCAATCTCTACCAAAAATTCAATGTGTTAACTGCTGTAATGAAGCAATAGTTTGAAATTTATGAATGTGTTGGAGATAAAAAATATTGGAGATATGTTGAAAAGGATTTTCTGCACATATTGCATGGATATACAGGCCCAAGGATTATACTTTATCAAAAATGATTATGGTATAAATTTGAAGATCGTTCGTCATTCAGTCGATTTAGACACTATGACAATTATTACCGTGGTGGTATCATACAAACCTTTTGCTATATCACTTAAT
>JANSTP010272847.1:0-10256 GCA_025330745.1 Cladonema radiatum | reverse complement strand
CGTAACTTCTGATCCATAATAACTTATGACCTAATACCTAATGACTTTTCCTAAAATTTACCTACACACAATTTAGTAATAAAATCATGCCCAATAATGACTCTCTGTTGCCACAGCAGCAAGATTTTTCGGTCTTGGTAACATATTTGTAGCTAATTTTTGAACAAAATTTCGTTTTTTCTCCCATTTTTATTCGAGAAAACCTTTATGAATGATATTTTCTGATAAAAATTAGCCAATTAGAGGTATATAATGAAAAAGGTATCATTTCTTTGTTTCAAGTTACTTACAATGTCAAAATTCCTGGAAGAATGGGTTTTTCTAAAATTTTCACGACATGGACGTTAAATTGATGGCGTCATCACTTTTTGATGACGTCATCAAGGTCCAAATTATGCAGAAGTGTGCAGAAAGGGTTGAAGTATTTTCAGTGACAAAAATAGCCCATCCTAAATAGGGTTAACCCCATTAGACCCGGGGAATTTCGCCCACCTTGGTAGTTTTTTTATTATAACTCAGAAACTAAAAAAGTTTTTGCCTCGAAACTTTTTGATTTTATGCAAAATTTATTTAGGATCATTTTCATTTAAAAAAAATTAACAACCACGCCCTTTGTTGACATGGCAACACCAAAATGAGGGCTGGCTGCATCATTTTTCACGGTGATTTTCTTGCCAAATGGAAATTTCGTGCCCACAATTCATATAACTCCTTATGATCTCATAGTGCTTTGTTTTAATGGCAAAATGGTGAAAACCGCGTTCAAAAAAGTTTTTTGGTTCAGTTTTTATTGCATCTGAAAGTTTGACCTCAAAATGACCAATTTTTGACTACATGTTGGTGAAAAAATGATGACGTCATCATTTTTTGATGACGCCATAGGATTAATTTGGTACCAAAGTGTTCAGAATAGGTTTGTCTACGACTTTATAAAGTTTCATCACCTAATCTGATGTACTTCTTGAGAAATCGAGGGGGCAGAATCCGAAAAACCTCTCCACCTCTGAGTTTTCGAACCTCAAAAATGCCCCGGTCTAATAGGGTTAACTTAAGAATCACGTTTACAGGTACTTTTAATGTGTATACATTTTTTGGGACACCCTGTAGTTTGCAAATAAAATTATTAAAGAAACACTCTCATTGTTATGTCTTTCCTTATTTTTCAAACATATGTAGAGGGGCAGGACAAAAAATGTTGTCACATATCTGACATTGTCCAACCCAAATGCCAGTTTTTCCTACCACTTTTTTATGTCATTGTACCCCGGAGACTTTCCTGCACCCAAATGATTTTGTATATGATACTGAAAGGCATAAATATCCGATCTAAATTATTTAAAGTCTGACCTGAAAAGAAATTGACAAGGCATTTTTTCCCAAAAATTTCCTTTCCTTATTTTAAGACCTGGAAGAGTACCGTTCCCTTTTTTATTATGTAATGATTTGAGACTCATTATTACACTATAAATTCAATGTGTTATGGCTTCGCCCTGTTTTCTTAAATTTAATCTCCCTTTAAGTTTTTATGGTACACTCCACATATGGCAATAAAATTTCAAAAAGGAAAGAATTTTTCCATAAAGTTTATATATAGCTCTTTAATTTATTTACTTAAATCATACTTTTTGCCAATCATCAACTAAGAATACAATGTCCTGAATAAGTTAAATCATTTAAAAATTAAAATATGTTTTAAAATTTGTGTAAAGAAAAAGCAGGACCATGAAATTGCTTCTGTAATATTCTGTAGTTTGATTTTCTTTTTTTTTTTTTACCATATAGTTTTTAACATCCTTGACACATCATCTCTGGTTGCTCTTTGGTTTGTGCAATTTCATTGGAACACAGCATCTTACAGAGAAACAACAGAGCGAAATTGTTCTTTAACAACTTGAAATAAAGTTACCAGCATACATTCAATGAATATGCACAAGAGGATGTCATGTTTACTTTTTCCATATGAATACTGATCATATAAAATTCAGTTTCTTCTTTAGCTAATATTCAAAAGTTAGCAGCTTTCACATTAGATTTTGCAGGTGGCTCAATTAAATGCATAGTTTACAGTACATGTCATTGTTGCACATTCACAGAGCGAAACATTTCACAGATTAAAAAACGTAATGTTGTGCACATTTTGGTGGTGGTTTAGACTGTAGGTCACGTGAACTTCATTATAAAACAGTTTGTTTAGGCAATAGGTTGGTGGAAGGAGTGGTGTTGCAAAAGGTGCAATATTCAACTTGTCGCAAAATATTATATGTTTACAGACATCTATGTAAAATTTTTATCCACATTCAAAATGACAATAATTTGCTCTTTTGCTCTGCACAACAAGATCTAGTTGAGAATCGACATGTTGCACATGAAACTAGGAGCAGCTAATACAGATTTTTTTAAAAAAAATTAAAGGAATTTGGTTATGAGAAACTTGGGGAAAGACATGCACGAATTTAAACAAAAATTGGGACCAGCAACTGCTGTTGCTTCTTGTCTGTGCAAAAAAATAATGTGAATGCCTTCACTTCTCACTTCTCAGCAGTAGCGCATTTGAACAGAAGAACTGACAGATTTATTCTTGGTGAATGCATGAACAAAGATCTTATTCAAAAATTAGTTCGTCAACGTAGTTTGTATAACTGCTGTCAGCAGAACTGCCAGTGCACTAGCAAAGTATATACTGATAGCTATACCCTCAAATTCGAATTTTTAGACTCAAAATCGTCTTAGATCGTTTCATCCCAGCATAGTATTTACCTACGTCAACAAGGTATTCTTCTAATATAATACGTTTGCTAACAGTTAATTGCTAATCACCATCAATGTGATGAAAAAGCTAGGTGATGATGAACAAGCTAACAGGCTGAGGTTTGATCTGGATGAACCTTTAGCTACATACAACATACTTTTTCTCTACTAAAAGTAAAACTAAACTTGTCAAAAATGATTTGTCAATCTATAGCTACAACAACAAAAAACGAATATGAGTGTCTTACAACGGTTTGAGTTTAGTGTGAAGAAACTTGAATGCTAGAAATTGAGATAATAGTATCTATGTCTAATTCCGTGAAAAAGCAATCAATATATCAAAACCACAGAGATATAATAATATAGAGTGCCGGTGGTCAGTAAAATATGAAGCATCTTTTTAGCCTCCGTCATATCCGAACTGAGGGCCGTTTTTTTATAACGTCAACACCCGGCGAAAATAGACCAGGCACCAGACCACCGGTCCTTAGAATATATGTATTTCAGAAATATTTTTATTACCAACCACTTCTCGATAAACTCCCTTGAGAAACTTGACAGTGAGTTTTTTGTTGTAAGAAAATATTTTTTGTTTTCATGGAAGCTCTTCGTTTTCGAATTTTTTGTCTACAAGAAATTCGAACGTCTGTTGCATGGCATTTGGATGATTTCATTTTGTTGACGTATTTAGTGAACGTAGTTGATGGGTGCTAGTAATCGAGATTTATTAATCAAGTCAAGCAATTTTTCGCGTCAAAATAAAACCGGCAAAAGATTCCAGGCCAGCACTCTATATATCTCTGTGATCAAAACAAACAGGAAATGCTATAATTAAATATACCACTATGTGCTCAATATTTCTGTATATAAATGAAGTCACTTGAGAGGCAAAATCTGCCTTATTATTAAGTTCACTTTCTACCACCTCTCTACCTCGTGCTTCGCATGTAGAACGATTTTGAAGATCTTGTCCGTAAAATGGTCGTTTAATCGTCACTTTCAGGACTTCTGATATCGGATTACGTAATAAACGCCAGCCAAAATAAGAGTCCGATAAATACATGAAAGAGCTTTATAAATCTAAAGGCTTTTGGTGACAAATCATAAAATATGGCAAAATTGCTTAAGCAGTAACATTTTTGGGGAGGTTTTGGCTATAGCTACTGGATTATTTGGTACCAAATGAGGTACCCAATATGGGGCCCTATATTGGATACCCAACCTTGTACAACAACCCGGGTATACTTCATTGGGGTATATGCTACTAATAAGTCTAGGATCCGTTATTCTTTTCTTGCATTATCTTACCAAATATAAAAATGCTGCCCTTTACCTCTATGTTAGTAATTGCATAAAACGTTTTTTAATCTTGTAAACTTTATTCAGAAAGTTTAGACAAAGGTTATCATATGTCTTTTAGCAACTCACTAACTATCACTCCACCTGCTTGTTTTATGAAAGGCTGGATTAAGCTGAATTTCATGTGAAGGAATTTTTAAACATCCTGGTACCTATCTTCAAGAAAACGTTTACTGATATATGCACGTTGTAAGAAGGGAAATTGAAGATTTTTTGTTTTAGTATATTTAAGAGAAGAAAAACTGGTTGCCAACCTAATGCTGAAAGAATTGTTACCATGAACTAATGGGGTTAGAATTTGAAATATTGAAATACTTAAACTTAAACTCGCACCTGTCTGGTTGGTTTGATGGTCGATTGAGAAAGAAAGAAAGTCAATCCTTGATTTCCTCAGATATATGTCTTACACCTTGATTGGACCAAGGAGAGGAGGTAAACTCAACCCTATTCAGGCCAGGCTTTTGAGGGGCTCACCAAAGCCAGGGTTCATTTTTCACCCCCCCCCTCCCCACTAGGAAATCAGGGACCATTATACATGCTAAATTGCCATCAAACTTTCAGGGGTGGAAGTATGTTATCATATTAGGTATTTAGTACCTTAACCAATTTGATGACGTCATCACTTCCCTGATGACCTCATCATAATTTTTTGGTGTCTCTTGATTGGTGGTAAATTTGGTTCTAATTGTCAATATAAGGTGAAATTTTGCAGTTCTATATCATTTTAGTTGCGCTTTCAGATAAAAGGATCAAAATTTGAAAAAAAAAAAAAAAAAAATCAAAAATTTTTTGGATTTTGAGACCTTACCGACCCTAATTGGGTCCTGGGACCAGGCTCCTGAAAAGATTTTTTCAAAAAAAAATTGTGCTGATCTGGTCACAATAAAATGTTTTAAAATCCCATAAAGTTTCATGTAAGAAAGATTTGTCGTTTATGAGTTATTTTAGGAAAACTATACGGAGGGGGTCGTAAAATGCCTCCCTCCCAAGCCTGAATAATTTATTAATTTTGGTCCCTTTTCCAGAAAAAAATTAGATTTTCATGAGCGATTATAAATAACACTTGAAATATATGAATGGTGCTCTGAATTCAAGGTGTTTTGTAAAAAGCCCATTGAAAAGACTTTTGTTGTACCACTTTTGTTTCAAAATATAGGCTACTATTAGTAAATTTAGGGCACGTTTGTAGAATAATAGTGACGTCATAGTATTTTGATGACTTCGTTATATTAAAAATGGTTGATATAGCTTAAATAGAGATTTACTAGCAATTTGCAAAGTTTAGTAACAAGTTTAGTAGATGTTGAGCTTTTTGGGGTATTTGAGACCAAAAATGCCTGATACAAATTAGGTTAAATACAAAAATCTTTGTCTATATTTGCCCAGAGTATAAATTTTTTTCTTTCGATGCTTTAAAAATTAAATTTAGACGTTCTAAAACCAGTGCTATAAAGAAACTCAAAATGATCAAAGTTAGCCGGCCTCTAATAAAAACCAAAAAATGGGGCATTCTGGGACATATGTTTAGTGCTTTACAGACAAATAATGTTGGAATAATAAAAATATAAAAATATACATCTCCGTTGCTTTATTATTCTGTTTTTCTTAAATCTCTTCTGAAAAACTGGCCTTCTATTTTTTGGCCCTCTGAACCAACATATCCGGCCGTATATTATAGTAGGCCATGCTAACACGTTTTGAAAATGCTTTTACCGTTTCGCCCGACCTTTAGTCATTAAAACAACATGGATAATGTTCTCAATTAAATTGTTCGCACACGACGAAAGTCTTTTGACAGCTACCATTCTTTACTCTTAACTTTTGAAGGAATAATTTAATCGAATATTCTAATTTTATTCATTGAAACATCATACATATTGCAAATTAATTCGCACACGCACATCAAATCTTTTGGCACACAACACCGTGTTATTTGTAACTTACGATATAAACAATTTGCTCGAAGTTCTAACCTTATTCATCAAAACGATAAAGATAATGTTCTTAATTAATTGATTCGTACACAAGTCTTTTGATAGCTTGGCATATTTATTTGCATATTTTAAATAAAAAATTTGTTCGAACATTCTGAATTTAAACATTGAAACGATATTCAAAAAGTCTTTCGACACAACACCATCTTATTTGTATGTTATGAACCACATAACTGGCTTCAAATATTTCCATTGCTCGACCTCTATTTCCAATAAATGAGCTTAGTTACAATAATAATTGACTAATGAGGTCATCAAAAGAAGAATAATTTCTTAAAAATTTGATGAAGCCAAGAACAACAACAATACACAGTATTTCTGAAAGGACGAGCAGAGTAAAAAGACATATCAGTAGAGACATGTAAAACATAACAGATTTAAGACATAACAGACCAAAAGACATTGTTATAAGAAGACATTGTCACCAAAAAGACATTGTCACCAAAATTGTTTTATTGTTATAGCAAAAAGCAGTGTCCTCGTATGAAAAAACAGTAGAATAACTTGAATTGATATTTTAGCTGGAATCTAAAGCAAATCTAATAAGCTGTTAGAAACACATTACAAAATGCTTAACAAGTTTGATATTAATTTCATATTTTGTTTGTAAAAAATCAATTGGTAACATATTAAGAAACTTGGTACAATTGCTGGAACACCAAAGGGTAGCCCCAAACCGTTTCTTTCCTTTTGCTTAATAGATGTACTAAGTTTCGTCATCTAAAGCCATTTGGAACTGGACGTATTCAAGTTTTCTTAAAATTAAGACGTCAGTTTCCTCAGCACGGGGTATTGAGACCAAGCATGGGTATAAAATTTGTTCCTTCCTTGTCGCCTAAAATTGTTTAGAACTGGAGATATTCAAGTTTTCTTAAAATCAAGTGACCTATGACGTCAGGGCCCTCAGCAGAAAGTACTAGAACAAAGGGTGAGTGTAAAACTTTTCTTGCCTTTTGTGTAGCAGGTGTACAAAGTTTCGTCTCATAAAGTTGTTTACAACTGGAAATATTCAATTTCTTTTATAATCACGTGACCTATTACGTCAAGACTCTCAAAAGGGGGGTATTGAAGCAAGAGTAGGAGCAAAAGTTTTGTTATCGTTTGGGTAACAAGTGTACTAACTTTCGTCACCTAAGGTTGTTTAGGACTGCAGATATTCAAGTTTTCTTAAAGCCATGTGAATATGACGTAATAAGCCTTGGCTGCAACCATATGTGCCTGAAAAGATGCAGGATGCCAATAGCCAGGAGAAGGCTTATTGGAAAAATAGATTTGCAGTCAAAGTCGAAAAGATAAAAACTAATTAATTATCAGAAATCAAGATTAATTAAAGATCAAAACTAAAAACTAGATAACAAATCTTTTAATTAAGTACTTTTATTTTTGTTTTTCTTTGGTACACCCCTGTCTCAGTGATCTAGTGAGTTTGCCGGGTACATTTAACCCTATTTTCTGGTTTTCAGGTAACCATTTTATCTAACCCAGTGAAAAGCATTTTAAATAGCGTTTTCCGGAGAGTTTCTTTGATTCTTTCTCGGAGAATTTCTTTGATTTTCCGGTGAGTTTAAAAGATATTTTTATAAGTAAGTACAAATTAATTAAATGCTTTGAACAAAATATTCATAACAGCTAAATTTTATTTTGTAAATTTAATTATATAACAGGAAGTGTCGAATGAAGAAACAACTTTTAAAAATATTAAATCTTTTTAAAATATTAAACTTTATTTAAAAACTCAAGTTTCAAAATAAATAGATTATTGCTCTCCCGGTGAGTTTCTCCACGAATTTAGCCAATAATTTCAAGAATTTCGCCTTCTCAGTGAGTCGGTCAAAAATTTGACTTACCCGGAGATCCGAATCATCCTCACCAGGTCACTGAGAGAGAGGTGTTTTTATAGCAGCAAATAAAATTAAACACGGTAAAGAAAACTGAAAGAAACGGTGTTGTTCATTTAATTTTTGTTTGTGTTGGCGGCTACTTTTTAGCTGGTGAAGGATTGTGCAACTTAATAAAATAAAGGGGAAATATAAAAATAAAATATCTCTTTTATTTTCCGTTATTCATTCCGTTATAAAGCTCCGCATTTTTCCTTCCACTACACATGTCGATTAAGTCTGTTTATACGTTTCTGCAGGATTTCGATGTCCGTTATCCTCCATGTGCGTAGATACATTTTGTTAAGGTCTCGTTCTTTCCATATCTAAAGCACAGCATGAGTGAAGTAAGGGGCTAACCCCCAATGGAGTTCAGCAATCGTTCATCATACGTAAATCATGGCCAATTGTTTCTTTTCTCGTTTTCGCAACTTCTTCTTTTATATACCAGCTATTTACCAAAGTTGCTTAACAAAAATGCTAATCGGCTTATTCGTGCGCAGTAGTTTCTGACCTATCCAGCTGTGAACACAAGCTGCGCAATCGGAGTATTGGAAAGTATTGTAGTGCTTGAAGGTGTTATAATGCTTCATAATCATAATTTCATAACATTTGCGATTTCCTTGCCTTTCATTAACACTTTCGTCCAAATTTCTTATGAGCGCCCGATTCTGAACCTTTAAAGGTAATGTACGCTTTCCGAAAAAAATGAAAAAGTAACCTCAACTGACTTTCAGAAAATAGAATATAAACTAAAAACTATTAAATTTTCAATAAAGGACAGAAAATCTCTTTTTTTTTTCGCAAATTGCCTGCTCGCACGTCATTACAAGCGCTTTGCCGAATTTTTTTTTAAAAATAACAAAGTATCTGTGAGATCATTGCCTTCTCAATCAGGCTTCCATACAAAAGTAACTAGCATTATCTTTTATAAACTATTTTATAAAATGTGATGGTCAGAATAAAACTACTGTTTTGATAATAGTGTGAATTAACAGAAGTGTAATTGTAATTAGAGAGCTCATGTTTTCAGTTACGTATTTTCTAACAAAAATATAGACTATAAATGGTTGTTTCGTAAATTCGTATGTCGTACGTCAGTACAATACGGGCCGTCAAATAATAGGAGAGAACGACTATAACATATTGCAGAGTTGCTAAAAATTTTCCCTAAGCGATTTACCATTCTCTGGTGAGAAACCTCACCCGAGATTCCCGTAAGAAATGAATGAAGTGTTTGCTGGAAAAAAAAAAAAATCGAAAACTGTCAGGGGGTTTTTCAAAAGAACACGATTTCATAAAAAAATCATATCATTTCTCACATCACTGTAAAAAAGTGGCTTGGAGAAGCAAAAATCACATCAAAGAAAGATTGACAAAAATTACTTTACTCCGGGTGAGCAAACATCTTCATATCTTAATAACATTAAAGTCTTTAAAATCTATACCGTATTTTTTCCTAAAAATATATTAGAAATTATGATACAGCCTTTTTCTCTTGTTGAGTACACCCCCAAAGAATTGAAAAAAGAGAACTCACTTGATGCATGGACGTTAATTCTCAAACTACGGTGGCCCAGAAAGCTCATTTCAAGAAACATCTCACACGATTTGAAATCTACTTCAGGCAATAGACTAATCCCGCAATGACGTCATTTTTGTATGCTCCAATCAAATTGGAATGGAGCGTATTATTCGTCTCGCTTTCATGTTTTAATAATGAAAACACCGCATTTCATTGGCTAAAAGTTTAAATTAAGAACATGAAAACGAGGCAACTAATACAAAGCATTCGAAAAGATGAAAATTACGTCATGGCGGGATTGGTCTATTCCAAGCTAACTTCACGCAATTCGAAATTTACTTCAAGCAACATAAAAAATTCACGCCATTAGAAATTCATTTCACACAATTCTAAATTGATTTCACCACGCACACAACTTTAAATAATTTTCTTTGCGCATCTTGAAAAACTTCACGCAATTCGAAAAATTCATGCAATTCGAAATTTCGAAATTTCACGCAACCTAAAAAAGTTTAAGGTCATTCGGATTTCTTTTCATGGATATTTATTACCTGGTCCTTATTTTAGCAAATGTCTGATGTCAGGTCACATATATACCTTATAATAGACTGTGAGATATTGGCCCACAACGAAAAAGTAAAGCCAGATTAAAATCTTTAAAGTAAAAACATACGCTAATAGTGAGGGCCAAAAGGGAATGAATTTTCTCTTCGCTAGATTTCAAATGTTAGAAGCAATTTCTTTAGTTTGTTC
>JANSTP010272836.1:0-10256 GCA_025330745.1 Cladonema radiatum | reverse complement strand
CAGGCACGCCTACCCCTTATATGCTCAGGAACTCACTTGCTGCATGCTGTCCCCGTATCGGCACTTTCCTACTACTCATTCAAGTTTTTCAACCCAATATTTAAGTCTTGATAGAAGAAAAATTTACTTTATATACTTACCTTTCGCTGTTGCACGCCAATTCGAATTTGACACATAGATAAAGTTTAACAAGAAACCAAACTTTGTTTACAAACATTAATTTCATATTCCTAATTTCAATCATTTCAGGACCTGATTGTGTCCTCATATTTTACACTTTTGTCTGTACTTTCTACTAGTTTTTGCTTGTTTGTTTAACCAAATTAAGTGATCAAATATTTTCACCAAATCTTCTGTACAAAAAAGCGTCTTATTTACAAAAAACTAAAAAACAGCGACCAGACTGAAACATGATCGAGCGAGCAAAAAACAGAAAAAGACTGAAAATAAAGAGGACATCTTCTACAACAAGTCACCAAACCAAAACTGATGTACAAGCCGGTAGCTAGCTATGTCCATTCACTTGCTATTGATTTCCCTATAGCTGCGCAAATCAAGATCAGAATGAAAAATATTGCGGCTACCAAACAACACTAAAACCAAAACACAAACTGAAAGCTAGAGCTAGCTAGCTAACTAGCACTCAGTTAATGTGGCAATTTCTGTTCATCAATTTTTAATGGAGAAAATGCTAAATCCAAAGTGAAAATACTCGTTCTTTAAGACGGGGGTTGTGAAATTTAATTTTATTAAAAAGGCTTGTAAAAATACATCAGAGGTCTTTTTGACCAATAAAAGTGTGCCTAGATGGGATAGGATTAAAAAAGCAGGGGTTAGGTCAAGATAACGAAGCCAAAATTATCCCCAAAGTAGCTTTTTTGAATAATGGATTTTTATGAGCACAATTTGCCACATTAACATACTCCTAGCAAAGATGTTCTATAAAACTAGCTAAAAGTTTTTCATTAACTGCAAATGTCATTAACTGTAAAGAATAGTATGTCTACACCTTAATGACATAAACGATCTTTTTTTCAGTGATAAAATATGTTTTTGAATAACCCTTGCTCAATACGGGCTTGAACTCAAACTAATTTAAATTAACTTAGTTTTTATCCTTTTTGTTGACTGTATTTTTGTTGTATATACCATTATTTTTTATTTAACTTACTTAACTTATTGTATTTAAATTATTGCAATATCAATTTTAAAGTATAATTTTTGACTTTGTTAGTTTTTTTTTGTTGTTGTTGTTGTTGTTGTTGTTTTTTATGTTTTTCCTTTTTTTGGGTTTTATATTTGTTTTTATGATGATTTTAACGTTTTATAATTATTTTCGGTGTTTACAGGCTAATTGATTTCATGCCTTTTGTACTTTTTTCACCAAAGTAAAATAAATTTATTCATTCATTTATTCATTCTCCACGTTTAAATTGCATGGTAAAATGACTGGACTGATTTAAAGACTGATACAGGTTGAATCTGCAAATCTGTCTGAATGGCTTTTCTAGAAAAAAATAACATCAAAACAGGAGAGACATTTTGCGCTCGGAAAAGGCAAGGGCGTCAAGATAAATGCAGAGTTTGTTCGGTGAATTAAAAAAATTATCAAAACAGAAAGGATCTTGCATTTTCTGGGTGTTGATTTGCATTTTCTAGGTGGCTTAAATTCGGTGACTAGGCCTTCATTGGGCGCTCTACGATAGGCAAAATAGCTTATATTTACAGAACGATTTAGGACGGGATAAAGGATTTCGAACGCTGCAGAAAGGTAACTGGATTTTTTTTTCTTTCTTTTTTTTTCGATAGAAAATTGGAAACAATGCATTGGAGAGTATTGAAAAGTAACTTTAGTGAATATACTTTTTATAAATTACGTTTTTCCACAAAATGTCAGCTAAGAATATTTGACTTTAATTTATGAATTTTCAGGTATTTTCAGTGGGGGGGGGGTCACTTACCCCACTTGACACCCTCTGGATACGGCCCTGGTTCTAGTGGATTTCAAGGTTTTTCTCTCATGGGTCAGGATTTTTTTTTTACCTTAGCTACGTCATACATACAAATAAGTTTTTTAAAAAGCTTTCATATCAGGAACCTGTAATCTACATATGAAAGGCGTTCCCCACCCTTTTATATTTGCTGGCGTGAGCCTTCTGTATGGTAAACTTATCGTTGTACGCACATCTACTATACATTCGGTTCCCTTGCGTATGACCATAAGCCACCATGATCTTAAGTGAAGTGAGTGAAGCAGTGATAGCGTCAAAGTATACCATATACCACCATGAGGCTGAGTGAAGTGAGTGAAGCAGTGATAGGGTCAAAATATACTTTAACCCACTATGGGGCTGAGTGAAGTCAGTGGAGCAGTGATAGAATCAAAATATACCATGTACCACCATGAGCCTAAGTGAAGTGAGTGAAGCAGTGATAGGGTCAACATATACTATGTGCCACCATGAGGCTGAGTGAAGTGAGTGAAGCAGTGATAGGGTCAAAATATACTTTAACCCACTATGGGGCTGAGTGAAGTCAGTGGAGCAGTGATAGAATCAAAATATACCATGTACCACCATGAGCCTAAGTGAAGTGAGTGAAGCAGTAATAGGGTCAACATATACCATGTGCCACCATGAGGCTGGGTGAAGTGAGTAAAGCAGTAATAGGGTCAAAATATAACATTAACTACTATGAGGCTAAGTGAAGTGAGTGAAGCAGTGATAGAATCAAAATATACCATGAACCACCATGAGGCTTGGTGAATTGAGTGAAGAGGTGATTGGATCAAAATATACCATAACCCATCCTGGGACTGTGTGGAGTGAGTGAAGCAGTGATAGAATCAAAATATACCATATACCACCATGAGGCCGAGTGAAGTGAGTGAAGCAGTGATAGGGTCATGATATCCTATAACCCACCATGGGGCTGAGTGCAGTGAGTGAAGCAGTGATAAGAACAAAATATACCATGCACCGCCATAAGGCCGAGTGAGTGAAGTGAGTAAAATTAATCGTCTCTCATGGTCAAATCAGTAATCATGATTTTAAATGTATTTGGGTTTACAACAGTTTACAAACACAAATTTAAATGTATATTTGAGTTTACAAACTTGAAATTCAATGTGACTATCTGTAGTTTCTGGAGTTATCCTGTATTTTTTCATTTTCAAATAATATATGCCTTCCTAAATTCAGAGGTTTGAATTTCATTTCATAATACCTTTGTTTTTGAATGATTTCTACATAACAAAAAACATATGTCTAATCACGGTTAATCACCGATATAAGTGATATTATTCGCAATATTAGATATCATACTCAATAAAAAGAGTGCTGACGTAAAAACCATCTCTCCAAGAGCATTTTTTTAAAGATTGTGAAAACATAGTCTACAGAAGTGTGAAAACGCGTAAATATGTTATTATGTGAAAGCATGAAAGTTTCCTAGATTTCAAACACTGATATACAGTGAAACCTCTCTATAGCGGACACTTTTTTGAGGTCCCGATGGTGTCCGCTACATAGAGGTTATTTTTTAAGGGTTTGACCATAATTCGGTCTGGATAAAAGTGTCCGTTATAGAGAGGTGTCCTCAGTAAAGGATGTCCGCTATAAGGAGGTTTCACTGTAATCAAAACAACACATACGTCGTTTGAATGCATACTGACATTTGTATATTCAAACTGACAAGAAAAAATTCATGGCCGAGACGTAATGTATTTCCTCAATTTTTTTGAAAACTGAATTAAAATATTCAGATACCTTGAGCCGTAGAAATGAAGCATCCTACAGATTTGGGCCTCAGTTCAGATAAAAAATGCACATAATACTGGGTCCACCTCACTTTCCACTCACACACAATTCAGTTACTTTACACCGCAAACTAGAACTATTTAATTACTTCATTGACTTGATGAAAGTAAGTTAATTTTCAGCTACTTCACTCACCCTACATAATATATCACCCATTTTCACTTCTTTCACTCACTTTACTCACTCCACATACTATATTGTTCCCATTCTCACTTGTTTTCCTTCACTTACTTCACTCGCCCTACATACTATGTCACCCATTCTCACTTGTTTCACTTACTTCACTCACCCCACATACTATGTCACCCATTCTCACATCCTTCACTTACTTCACTCACCCCACATACTATATCACCCATCCTCACTTACTTCACTCACTTCACTCACCCAACATACTATATTACCTATTTTCACTTTCTTCACTTACTTCACTCATCCCACTTACTATAGTATGCCCATTACCATTATAACCATATCTTTACTCTCCTGGAAAGATCGGTGGAGAAAGGCGGTACAGGCATGAATACTGAAAGATTCGAATAGCAATACGCCATTAACATAGAAAGCCTTGCCAGTTTTAATCATTTTCCCCTTTAGAAAATGTTAGTTTCAAAAGACCATTGTGCTGTTGCTTTTAAAATGTAAATTCCTGACCAGATTTTATTATGAGCGACAGCTTTGCAAATTTATTAAAATGAGTGATGAGAAAAAGAAACATATATTTTCTTTTTTTTTTCAACGCTCGTCAAAGATTTTAAGGCTAAAAGAAAATTCTTTGCATGTTATTTTCAAACTTTGATTATCGTTCATTTTATTAACTCATGACTTTTTTGTAACTTGTAAACTTTTTTATCACTCGTCATTTGTTGATTAGCTATGTTTTTTTGTTTTTTTTTCAGTTATTTTCATCGCTCGTATATTTTTCTAAAAGGTTTTCCACTTCCAATACAAAGCCTAATGCCCACTGTCCTATATTTTTCAGTTATTGATGTAATCGGTAAAATCAAGGAGTTATTATACTGACAGTATAATAACTCCTTGGTAAAATGAACTTAAAAATTCGGTGCTTTCAATTGCGACCTCCTTAATTCAACTAACCTAAAATAACTAAATTAATAAATAATTTGTTGCTGTAGTTACGAGGGCGGGAAATAAAATCACTAAAGCCATATTCATATACACGAAAAATTGTTCGTAAGGTTTTCCTAATTTTCACTAATTGTTCCTTTCGAAAGGTTGCATTAACATAGAACGAAATCTGTTCAATAGATTAAACAAAATTTCAAGAAACATTTACGAAAATTTACATTGATGTGCGTGCAAGATTAATGCAAAGAAGTACTTTTTTCAAAGCAAAAGCGAAAACTTGTCAACAAATCAACAACTTGTGACATCTCATTTAGAACAGGAAAGTTTTCTTTCAAGTTTCCTTGATAACCTTTTTTCAAGAAAACTGTAATTAAATGATTCTCTTTTCTTCAAAACGTTGCATGAAAACTCAGTACTTGATTAAATTCAAAGACACGTTTGTTGCTAAACACGTGCGTCTGACTTCTTTTTTTTATCGAAATTAAAATATTTTTAACTAATAAAAAGTTATCAATGAAGGAGAACTGTTCTCTCTCCATCACTGTGCATATACGAAAGTCTGCAAATTAAATAAAATGTTCGGTTATATCTTCACGTATGATGGGTCTTTTTTATTATTAATGTACATATATTTGTATTATGTACTGATGTAATGATCTCATCGTTGATACTCACATATGTTCTTTCCATATGAATATATACATATGTAATATATATAATATATGTTATATGTAATGTATATAATGTATAAAATGTATATAATGTCTGTAATGTATATAATGTATGTAATGTATGTAATGTATGTAATCTATGTAATGTGTGTAATGTGTGTAATGTATGTAATGTATGTAATGTATGTAATGTATGTAATGTACGTAATGTGTGTAATGTATGTAATGTATGTAATGTGTGTAATGTATGTAATGTGTGTAATGGTGTAATGTATGTAATGTGTATAATGTATGTAATGTATGTAATGTATGTAATGTATGTAATGTGTGTAATGTGTGTAATGTGTGTAATGTGTGTAATGTGTGTAATGTGTGTAATGTGTGTAATGTGTGTAATGTATGTAATGTATGTAATGTGTGTAATGGTGTAATGTATGTTATCATGTAATGTAGGTAATGTATGTAATGGTGTAATGTATGTAATATATGTAATCGTGTAATGTATGTAATGAATGTAATGGTATAATGTATGTAATGGTGTAACGTATGTAATGTAGGTAATGTAGGTAATTTATTCAATGTGTGTAATATTTTAGAGAAAGAAACTGTTTGCGAGAGAAAGCTTTGCGGTTCAGCAAAACTGGAAAAAGAAATTTATTTTGTGGGAATAAACTCTTAAGGATCGTTAAACTAAATCTATTTTGCGGGAAATAACTCTAGCGCTTGGTAAAAATGGTAGCTTTTTGCGGTAAAAAATTTTTACGGTTTCATTAATAATTTTTTCTGGAGGGGAAAAGCATTTTATTCTGCTTACTTTGGAAATTTTTCGAAGTAGCGTAATACTTTGATTCAGCGTCATGCTTTGACTTGCCTATATTTAAACCTTTCTACCATTAAGTTTCCTTGCAAGCAACTAGACTTTAGGTTCAGCCATTAGGGTTGCTTATTTTCTTGGGAATTTCAAACCTCAATGTCGCTGAGCTTAATTTAAAGCTCAAAAAGGTGGTTTGTTCTTAATTTTTGTTTCCTGAAAGTCAAAAAGAAAGGCCCTTGGAAAATATAAAAATAATTCTTCTGAATTATAAAGAGTTTATAATTATTGTTGGAAAAAATGTTTATTTGTGAAGTAATTTTCGCAAGTATATTCATCGTACTTTTTTAAAAAAAACTTTAGAAGTCGCTACAGAGGGAAATGTTTGGTTCTGAATTTGTTTTTTACATATGTTAATATATAATTCAAATCCTTTCTGGAATTGAAATGTAATGTATTTAATAGTGAAATGTATGAGATGTAAGTTATGTTTGTGATGGTGTATTATGTAATGTATTTAATGTATGGTTTATTTTAAAAAATGACTTTTTGAATTCAAATTGAATTTAAAAGAGTTAATATTACCATTGTCCTATTTGTTCCAATATAAAAGTACAAAAAAGGAGAAACTATTTTCTTCCATTGTTTATCTTAGCAGTGGGGTGAATTAATTTAAGGAAATGACTTTTTTCTAGGTTTATCATTATCTGAAAGCTGGAGCATATCTTTAAAATATAAAGCATCTCTTGATGAAAAGAATTTACGAACGCTGACATCGAAACAAACCTGCCATTAACAGGCAGTCAATTTATTTCCTTAAAATGCAGTAGACTAACATGATTTCGCAAATTTAATTGGAAGCAAAACCATATGCATTAATTTTGGGTTCTCTGAAACATTTTTTTGAATTTGCATTTTAGTTTCGGGTACCAAGCCTGCATTGAGGAGGTCCAACTGGAGGAGACCAAAGAGAGGTCAAGTTTTGCTCTCATTTTCCTTGTAAATTTTCGACTTTTCAATTATAAATATTTTAATTCAACGCAAGTCATTGAAACTTTTGTAAGCCAAATTTGAATCACTTCATTCTGTTTATCAAAGAAACTGACATCTTTTTTCAGTAGCTGAATTGATTTATCTGGTTATGGATATGTCTTTGTGCACGAAATAATTGGTCATTCTACAATGTTACTTTCATGGAATATTTACCACACTTGGTTTAGTCAAATTTGGATTTTTTTGATTTTTAGAATTTGCCAGAAGTTGACACCACAGTGGATTTGTTAAACTGTTAATTATTATTATTTCATTTCAATGTTTTTCTTATTTTATTATTATAGATACTCACCTCTGTCGTGTTTTGTAATCAGTTTTTCAATGCAATCTAGGTTCTTGATGATAAGCAGTATCAAATCCATAGATACGTTGATAATTATTGTAATATTTACTGCAAAAAGGGGTGAAAATGCAAAGAAAAAACGACAAGCTTGATTATGTCTGTCGATAATTGGGAAGTCATTTTGACTTGATTAAATAAAATCAAGGACATTATTAAAGCGAGCTGGATAGAGTACAACAAATTTCTTTTTGTTACAACGTTCCTTATTTTATTGATGCATCGAGTAAAAAACACTCACATCTCTCATAAAATCATGAAAGTAAGGCAGTAAATTGTTATAACTTAAACTCTCATTAAATTTTTATTACTTCTATATATGGTAAAATTTCATGAGAAAAACGCTTAAAATCCTAAAACTTTAACGCAAAATCCGGCGATAAAGAAAGTTATCCGGCAGTTTTTGAATGTTCAGGTTCGAAGGTTATTACTACAAGTCTTGGAAAAAAATGAACCAAAATACGAAACCAATTCAGTTTCTGCAAAAACCTTGACTAAAGATTTACAGAAAATTTGCTATAACAGCTGAACGAGTTTACTCTGATAAAAATAATTATTACATGTATGGGTAGGACAGTTATTGACAACATAACTCTAAGCAGTGTTTCTAAAATTTGAGTAACAGCCGATTTCAGTCATCTTTTTATATATTTGGTTTATCTGTGGCTCGAGCTACAGTGAATTGCAAATAACGAACGCTAGTTCAAAGAAACACCGACACAATGAAAGTCGTTAAGAAATACAATTGATTGCTACATCTTTTAATTACTTTATGAAATGTTTATTCTCATTGCCAAATTAAATATTGCCATTTTTAGTACGCTTTCCTTGACAAGAAAACGGTTTAAAGTTTTATTCTTGTAATTACTATGTAATCGTCCGAAGGAAAAAAAATTAATTGAAAATAAAAAAAATATCGGATTAACAAGTGCATCAGCAATTTAAGCGATTGTTGGGAAATCTAGTTTCCTGCCACGCGAATTACATATTCCTGTGCCTGTTCCAGTTGTTTCTGTCGTCTTAATCCTATTCAGCCCTGGGTAAAAAGGGCTCCCCAAGACCGGGGAGAATGATTCGGCCCCTTCCATAAATCCTCAAAAACTTATTATCTTTCAATGAAACTTTACAGAGTATATATTTAAGCTCTTAGGAACAAAATGAGACCAAAAGGGATTTGTGCCGTCATCTTGAAGTGATGAAGTCATGATCTTCTTGTAACAAGTGTGCAAAATTGGACGAAATTGCTGAAAACTTCAAATGCTGATTAAGTTCGAACCGAAAAAAGCTTTTTACATTAGGTTTTCACCAAAATGCTACATTTCACATTTGTTATGGTGTTTGCAAAAATCATGCTCAAAATGGGTTTTTCAAAAATTTTGTTGGCAAATTTTGGTCTATTTGGGGTCAAGAAATTGGTTGCTATGGTGACAGGTCAATAAAATGCTTCTAATAAAATCTTAAAGTCCCAAAAAATCTTTGCAGCAGCTACGAAAGCAGAAGAGCTAAAAACAAAATCCGAGAGTGGGGTCTAAACAGGGTTAGAGCGGTTTACCACTAAATCAGTCTCAAAATAGCTATTATTCATCTCCTGACAGCATCAGAACATTTCCCGTGTTTAGAAAGGACCGTTGAAAAGACAACTCTTTAATCTCTTCATAATGATCAACCTCTTTCCCAGGGCTACTTTCCATGCGTCACAGAGTTTCCCAATCCAAAACAGAACCATGACACCTACCGTTTTGAGCATGTCATAATCTGATGGTTACTAGTGGCATATTAATAATCTTCAGATAACTCTCTGGTCAAACATTCGTTTTACTATTTTGGGTAGTAATAGGTAGTTTGTCGTTTGTTTAACCTACTTCTATGTTATTAGATCAATACCATTATGCAGAGGAAAGGGAGTTTTAGGGCTGTGAAAGTCTAGGGTACCTTAATCTCTCTTCCAGGGGCAAAGAAAAATCGTAGAAGATAGACAATATACATAAAAATCAGCTACACTCATCAAAAAGATAAATTTTACAAATAAGATTCAATGCAAGTTTCAGAGAAGAGTTTTCTTAGTTTAGAGACAGAGGTTATATTCGATTTATCTTTTATTGAGTTGAAGAACTTGTTCCATGCGCTTGCACTAGATGACTTAAGTGTGTTTATACCTAAAGGGCTAAACATGTAGATTTACAAGAAGGTGGACGGATTCTTCTCAGATTATCATTAGCATTAAATGTTACTGTAGAAAAAAAGGAACATCCTTTGTACAAACGTAAATAAAAGTAAAAAACACACCAGAAACTTTCAAAAGTTTAAGAAGGTACTCTTTTGTGCTTAATTGTAGGGGGGGGGGTCAAATTGCATTTTTTCAAATTTTTCACCCCCAAAATCATTTTATTATGACCCCCCCATATTAATAAAACTTGAAAGTAAGACCTACCCCCTCCTTTTATTATCAACCCCCCCATATTACCCACTTTTGC
>JANSTP010272814.1:0-10261 GCA_025330745.1 Cladonema radiatum | reverse complement strand
AGATGTTTTGATGTGGTTTTATCGTCGGAAGTGCATTTTCCGGCGATCTGGAAGTCTGAATTTTCAAAATTTTCACTTCGGCGCCCACCATGGGGGCGCCTCAGGGAGTCACTGCCCCGAATTTTAAACCCATCGGGTTGGAATGTATGATGTACAATCATGGTAGATCCAATAAAAAACCTTTTCAGTAATGCTTTGTCTTTTGATGTCAATGTCACATACTTCATTTAAAATCTTGAAGCCATTGCTTTTGAGTAAATTTCATTCCGATCGATTTTGAGTAATTTTCATTTCATTTCAACAATTATCGGGTATTTAAACAATCATGTGTCATTTAAAAACTTGTGTTCTAATAAGTTGTGGCTAGTAAACAAAACTTGCCCTAATCAAGCATACAGCAGAAATTTGATATGCCATTTATCATTCCTTCATTGAACAGTATCATGGTGAAAGTACCATGTACATATGCTGGATTCTCTTTACTATGCTCTCTCTCTTTCTGTCTCTTTCTTTTGCACAATTTTTTTCGATTACTATCTCAAGAGGATTTTTGACCTTTTTCTTTTCTGCAAATTTGGACGATAAATAACATGCTTGATATTTTTAAGGCAATTGGCTGAATCACTGAAAATATTTATTTATTTACCTCCGGATTTTTTAAAAAATGACACTGCAATAAATGTGAATTCAATTTCTCTTTTCACTAGCTTCGCATATAGCTATGGTAAAAATTTTTTTGACAATATCAATTTTTAGCTGACCTAAGTATAGGCGTGGTCCAAATTCAGCCTGTGTAATGAAAAAAATGGAAGCGAAAATTGGAGACATTTTTATATTTAATGTACATACCCTAAACTGTACAAAAAAGCATACATTTTGCTTCTAACTCGAAAATCGAGCGGATGCAACTTTTTGAACATATCATCCCTGACTATGATCTTAGAAAATAAAGACTTTCTACAGGTAAAAATCAAAGCCTTTTCCTTTTTCATCCATTCATCCATCCACCCATCCATTCTTTCATTTACAGCTGGAGGTTCACAAATTCAATTTCATATACTGAATATAACTTAATATATAATTAGATTGGAAGTGTTACCAATAAGAACATTCCATGTCTAATCATTACCATGTTTGAACATCAGCATGTACAGCAATTTCTTTTTCATAAGGATATGGATGTCACTGGACAGATGAATGACCAAAACGATGAAAACCTTACGCCAAGTATTGCAGGTGAATCAGATGAACTACATATGAATGATAAGGTACACAGTTTTTTAATGGATAACGTGTGCAAATTTTATAAACGTTTATCTTGACTGTCCAAGACTGTTTTTAGGAAACTGAATCATCACCAAATGTACAACCGATTTCTACGATCGCTGAGAAGAACATATCTTTTAGACGAAAAAGGTTTGACTTCACAAAAACTGTCACTTTGAAAACACGTAGCCACTCAAACGTTTTTTTACAGAAAAATGGGGCAACAACATGCTGACTTAACAAACTTTGTTGTTTTTGGCACCATCTACAGAAACGTGATGTTCGTCAAAATGAAGCTCAAACTCCAAAGGTGTGAAGTAAAAGTTTAAGTATGGCTACAATGAGCTACAAGTCAAGATCTAACAATTCATCGAGTAATTCTGATTTTGAATAAAGTCTTTGTATTGTTATTTTACAGTAGTATATACCTAAATTTGTCATAAAATGAATAATAATAAAAAAATAGAAAAACATAAAAATAAATAAATAAATAATTAAAAATAAAGAAGGTACATAACTATGAACAATATCGAAATTAGCTACATTACTATAAATAAAAAAAATTAAACATTTTGCAGCAATGTGAAAGAATGAAAAAGTATTCTTAATAAAATGAAATTGTAATGAAATATCGGTTTCTTATTAAAACAGTGATGATTTGTTCTTTAAAAGAACGTAATTTACATGTGCAGTTTTATCATACTTCATAACTAACGTTTGGAAATCGATTTGCTGATAAAACAGTCATGTTTTGTTCTTTAAAAGAACGTTTTACACATGTGTAGTACTAGTAGTTTTATCATACTTCATAGCAGACATTTTGAAATCGATTTGTTGATAAAACAGTCTTTTTTCTCTCACGGCAGTGAGAATCTTGCAGCCGCCGTCAAAAAATTCTTCATTCCTTCTTTTTTTAATTCTCTATACTAATCTTCAACTGTTAAAAGTTTTCTCTAAAGTTTCTGTGTATATTTACGCCCGGATGCGCCCGAATCTTCAAAAGAATCAAGAACTGTATTACCATCATGCTTTATCCTAGCAAAACGTTTATACAGACGCATAGTGATGGCGATGATGTTTGTCAGTTTATAGATTTTTATGGTTTCTTCATTACGGTATTGGCTGGGAAAGAATTTGAAGCTTTTTTTTTACAATTTTTACTGTTTTGTTTGCTGAAAAGGCTGTAGCTAGTGCGGAGAGCAGTGAAGTATTCTAAAAATGTAAGCCAGGCAGGGCCAGCAGTAAAGGTCTTGAAATAAGTTAGACTCCCAAGCTAAAAGTGTCTTGTTTCTAAACTTTGATGGTAACTAAGTAGCCCATTTCCTCATTTTTTCTAAGATTTACAGCAAACCTTGAACTCAGTTCTTATTAAATATCCTCATTTTTTCTAAGATTTACAGCAAACCTTGAACTCATTTCTTATTGATTATTTATTTGCATTAAATGTATACCTCAAAATGCTAGAATGTCCGAGATTCATTCTGTCGTTCTTCTTAAATTTTTTGAATAAAGGTAGAAGGTACTGTTTTTTTTAATTTTTCATTTCATAATTTATTATTTCTCGTAAAACAATTTACAAATTATGTTGTTTATCTTGCATATATACTGTAGTTACTCAATTAATTTGGTATTAAAAAATGTGCTCTCTCATTTGAGTTAGATGTACTCTTAACATTATCTGGAGCGGGCGCCCCCCTGATAGTTTTCGAATACTGCTCCTCTTCTGTTATACTTGAGGGCGTAATATTTGGTGAATTTTAATAAAATTTAATTACAATCATTTTGGTGAAGAAATTTTTCAAAAAAATGCCTGACAGCCGCCATAGCGACCGATTATCCGACGTCTTCGGGAAAAAAAATTTCGGACAAAGCCCAAAAAACCCAATTTTCAGAATGAATTTTCCAAAAACTGGAAGATATATGAAACTAGATTAAAAATGTGGCATTTTAGTGAAAACGGCATGAAAAAAGCTTTTTTCGTTCCAATTTTACAAAAGATCAAATATATTTTAGGGTTTTTCCCAATTTTCCGGTATTAAAATTGGATTGAAACGATGACGTCACCACTTTGCGATGACGTCATCAAACCATTTTAGGCTCATTTTGTTCCAAATAGGTTGGACTTACAATGTGCAAAAGACCTTTCAAAAAGACTTTCTAAAACCGGGGCTATGGAGGGGGGAGCATAATATCCCTCCCTCCTGAGAAGTCAAAAAAAAACCCACCCAGTTACAGTTAACCAGACCCTCAAGGAAGAAGGTGTTTGGAGAAGAAACTTGCCGTTTTTGCTTGCCGTTTTTGCAGTTTTGGCTCGAATCGCAAAAGTTCATTCCTACAAAATGCTGCAATATTAGTGAACTGCAAAAGTTTTTTCCCCTGAATTATTCATAATTATCCTAACTGCAATAATTATCTAGAAGAGATATAATAATTCATTCACCATTTCAATTTGGACAGCTGTTTGGATTTTTAATGAGTTTTTTTAAATTACTCAAAAACATTTTCCCAATTTCTTGCGTAACAAATATTGAACTATGGCTGCAACCGCAAAAATTTTAACAACAAAAAAGATTATCTCAGTAAGCAAAAAAGTTTATTCCTGCAATAGCAGAAATGCAAAGGTTTCTTCCGCAAGCACTTTTTTCCTGTAACGTAATTTTCATTTAGACTTTTAATGATGTTTTTCGTTGATATTTAACATCAGAGAGTTCTAATGGTAACTTCACATTATAGACCTTTCAAATTGTAGACTTAAAAAATGATGAGTTGAAAGTTTATCAGTTTTTCTGAGTTTCATATGAGTTCACAATGGCTAGTAAAGATTCATATACTGTAATAATTTTTAAAGTTTCATCAGGAACCTTTTAAAATCTTTAAGTCATTTCAAAACTAGTTATTTATTAGATGATCTTCATGACAAGCTGAAAAAGTCAATTGATGAGACCATAAAATGGTAAATCATTCCAGATTTATTCTGAGCTCTAGTTTTTGAACGAAGGAAGTTGTAGGGAATGTCAGAGGATGTCAGAGGATAATATGTAATGTGTGGTTATTTAATTTGGTAATTATTTTATATGTCACACATACTTGATACCTCCTTTCAAAATTTCATTTGGTAGTTTAAGTAACCCTTTTAAGACTGGCGTAAAAAAGAGCTTCCCAAGACCAAGGGAAGGGGGCGAATTCAGCCCCCTCCCTCTGTAAATCTTAAAAAACTTAACATTTTTCAATGAAACTTCATATAGTATATATTTGACCTATTGGGAACAAAATAAGAGCAAAATAATTTTGTGATGTCATCTCTAAGTGATGGCATCATCAATTCATTGTCGTCGGTGTGTTGAAATTGGGCAAAATCCTTTAAAAATGTCAAATGCTGATGGGTTTTGAACAAAAAAAGCTTTTTACATGTAGTTCTCACCAAATTGCTATATTTTTGATCTAGTTTCACATATGTTATGAGTTTTTGGTAACTCATTCTCAAAATGAGTTTGATTTAAAAACTGTAGCTGTAATTTTTTGTCTCATCAGGATCCAGCTGGTTAAAACTTTTTACAAAAATTTTTGACCAAAATGTTTCTATTAAAATTTTATCAAAAGTCATAAAATGTTTATTTTCAACTGCAGGCTGTCTAAGAAACTATCAAAGAAAAACAAAGTAATCGTAAAGTATCAAGCTTATATACAGACAAGTCTGGATGTCTGGACTGTCGTCTGAACACTGATAGACATCACAATTACAATTTAATGTAATTCTCTGGATATTCTTTTATTTATATCACTGGTTCTTTTTAAATGGTAAGGAAAAACTCATGTCACAAGTTGTCACTGCAATATCCTCAGCCATAAAAGTTCTCCAATGCAATACTTTTCTCGGAATTATCCCTAAATTTGCCATCCATATTTTCAATTAATCAAAAACATAGAAAAACAGATATTTGTTATGGTGAAAGCTTAAAATGTTGGATAAATTAGATTTTGGAAATATTCGTTGTCGGACAATGGATACCTTGGTGGGTTTTGTTGGACTGATGATATACGGAAAGACAAGTGCGTACCTCCCGGCTTTTTCAAACTTAGGATAAGCAAGGGGATTTTTTGCCTGCTTTTCACATGGCTATTTAGTACATGTTATTTCTTCAATTGTGCAATATAAGGTTGCCGCAACACTTCAGACCTCTAAAGCCTGTGGAAATCAACTGATAAAATTTGATATAATACGCTTAGTTTCGTCAGTATGATGCTCTTTACATACTTCTTTCTCATTTGATTATTTTAATTAACTTAACTTTGGCTAGGACTAAACAAAGATGCTTGGGCTAAAATATTTGACATTTTTCATGACTTCATTTATGCTTCAAATGATATTACTTTTATTGAATGGTTAACAATCGGTAAGCTCTGGTCACGTAACCAAATATTTGTCAGTTTTATTATATACCTTTAATATGAGCTCAATATGGTATGAAGAGGTTTTTTTTAGATTTTAAAGCTTTGTCAGAGGTTTTTCGTGAGAGTTAAAATGCAAAGCAGCTCTAGTTTGTTCTTTTAAAAAAAAGTCTTATAAATGTGCAGTTTTACCATACTTTACAACTGACGTTTTGATATCAATTTGTTGATAAAGCCATGTTTCGTTCTTTAAAAGCCTATCATATACATGTATAGTTTTACCATACTTAATAACTGACGTTTTGAAATCGATTGTAGATAAAGCAGTCATGTTTCGTTCTTTAAAAGATTATCTTATACATGTATAGTTTTACCATACTTATAACTGACGTTTTGAAATCGATTGTTACTAAAACAGTCATGTTTCGTTCTTTAAAAGAACGTCTTATACATGTGTGGTTTTACCATTCTTCATAACTGACCTTTTGAAATCGAATTGTTGATAAAACATCAAAGATTAATTCTTTAAAAGAAGTAGTAATACATGAAAAATATTGTCATTCCCATGGGGGGGGGGTGTCTGAGCTACAATTAAGAACTAATGCACTGAAAACAATTTGATGACGTCATCACATTCTTCTGACATGGTATGGAAAAAAGGTGTTTTTTTAAAGTTTTATTTAAAAAAATTTGAAATTTTTTCGTAATTGAATATCAAAAATGCACTTCCAAACCAATTTTTTCACTGTTTTGTGCATTTCCATGACTTTTTATTATAAAATCGCCATAAAACCCTAAAAACTATATTTTCTACCTTCCAGGGGGGCCTGGTTAACCGTAACTGGGCCAGGCTTTTTTTTGACTTCTCAGGAGGGAGGGGGGTTACGCTCCCCTCCATAGCTCCTGTTCTAGAAAGTCTTTTTGAAAGATCTTTTGCATATTATAAGTTCAACCTATTAGGAACAAAGAGAGCCAAAAATGGTTTGATGATGTCATCGGAAAGTGGTGAAGTCATCATTTCAATCCAACCGTAATACGGGAAAATTGGTAAAAACCCTAAAATATCTTTGATCTTTTATAAAATGACAACGAAAAAAGCTTTTTTCATGCGATTTTCACCAGAATGCCTCATTTTTGATCTAGTTTCATATATCTTCCAGTTTTTGGAAAATTCATTCTAAAAATAGGGTTTTTTGGGATTTGTCTGAAAATTTTTTTCTGATATGCGTCGAATAATTGGTTGGCATGGCTGCCTTTCGGCATTCTTTTGAAAAATTTTTTCTTCAAGATGTTCGTAATTAAATTTTATTTATTTATTATTACGCCCTCAAGTATAACAAAGGAGGAGCAGTATTCCAAAAACTATCAGGGGGGCAGACCCCCCGGGTCCAAATAGGGTTAATATATTTATAAGTGTTTAAAATTAAGTTTAAAAGAAGCCATAATATTTCACAATACTTGCCAGAAATTGCTTTGCCAATCCATTCCCCCCCCCATAAAAAGATATGTAAATAAATAAGTAAAAACTATTTATTGCAATAGAAGTTTTCTTCCTTCATTTTGCTGTAGACAGTTGTAGAATATTACGATAAAGTCTTTTTTTGTTGCAGCTATTTGTATTGTATTCGTATTGAATACGTTTGGTTACTAATAAAATTATATTCTTATTTGTGTTTAAGGTGTTCCTCAAAAAAATTCTTTAATAAATTATTTTCATCTCGAGTAATTTATGAAGGTCAAACTCTTTCATATTATATAAGTTTGTCTCAAAGCCTTTACATATGCAGCATACACCAGAAAATATTTATACCACAAGATGAAGATCTCTAAAATGCAGTGCATTGAATGCTGACTGGCTTTATCAAGGGTAATTTTGGAAACTTTGGCAGTGTCGTATTAGTGAGTGTTCATAAATACATAATTTGCATAAATATTTTTCTTCTTTGTTATTCAGAAAGAAAGAGCAAGTATATAATATATATTTTGCAAAGGCCGGGAAGCGTCCGGTTTTCAGACTCACAAAATCTCTAAGTCAGGCACTATTTACAAACAGGTTCAATTGTATTAAAAATTTTATATATTGTAGAAATAGAGAATCGAGCTCACAGAAATATTTTCTTTGAAAAACATATCATCTGAATTGGTCTGCTGTCAATGTATCACTAAAAACAAAATTTCAATTTTTATCACAGGTCACATTTCATGTAAAGACCTTTATTCTTAAAAATGTGTTTTTTAAGAAACAAATTTAGGAAATGCCCATTATATATGAGGCACACGTGTTCAGAAGAAAGATATCTGAAAGGAAGTTGCTTATTCTGGGAAGTGTTATGCTCATATTTTAACAATTTTGGGATTTTGTAATATTGTTACACCTTTTCCTCTGAAGGTTTAGCAAAGGTCAAGTATTAGAAATATTTTATTTTTTAGCCTTGATATTATAGGTAAAGCGGAAGATAGAGATATAACTTATTTTATAGGGATTTAATTTATTTTATGATATACCTTTTTTTTCGTACATTTTACAAATGAAACCCGACTTAAATTGAAAACTGTTATACTGTAATATTTTAACATCTTTGTTCTCCAGAAACATTAAGTGCATGACAATTAGGAAAGATGACTTCTTTGGACACAGATAGAATGAAACCTTCAAGTACAACTTCTAACATACGTTAATTACAAATACGTTTAATGACAGGAGGTGACAAATTATCTTGTTAAATCAATATCCATTCTCTTAATTATAATTATAATTTTAATTATAATTAATTTAATATTATTAAAGCTCTAATTATAATCGAAGCTTTAAAACATAATTAAAGCTCTAAGCAAGGCACTATTGATGGACAGGTTCAATTGTATTAAAAATTTTATTTACTGTAGAAATAAAGAATCAAGCTCCCAGTAGGGCAATTTGAAGAAATTTTTTCTTCGAAAAACAATTCTCTCAATTATAATCTTAATTATCTTTCTCTTCAAGAAAGATACACAATCAGGTCTGGCGATAAGACTTACTTAGTCTTCTATCGAGTGCCTTGCTGTTCGAATACATACTTCAGTACTAGGAGGACAGTACTTCAGTTCAGTACAGTATTATTTCAGTGACAGAAGGAAAGGGTATTACTTTGCGAGCGTCCTACTTATCTGGTGTATCACTTATGGCAAGAATACTGTATTGTGGTTTTTAATTGATATTATATTTATGGTTTGGCTTTTTTATGCCATTTTTGATAATATTCCAGAAAACAATTGACTTTTTGAAAAATAAAAAACAAATTCTCTGAATCCCGTTTTCGTAGCTACACCAACTGGTACCGCGGCCAATTCTGGAAAAATTTTTAGGAAAGGAAAATTATAGAGCCCAACCGTAACCCCAAAAGGGAAATACTATTTTTCCACATTCTACATATAAGTTGCAGTATGGTCTCATTTCTTTTCGGTGTAATAATTTTCTCTCAATCAAGTTTAATGTTTTGACAGTTTCAATTATATCTGCCATGTTATAGGTAAATAATGATCCTACGATATTTAGTCTGCTGGTAACTTTTGCAATTTAATATTTTTCTACTTCTTCTATTGTTTGAAACTAGTCAAAAAAAAGGATTTAGATCAAAACCAAAGAAGTGCTAATCTGCGTTATTGTACTGTACACTTTCTAGCCTGCTATGTTTTCCATTTAAATTGTTGGATTTGTTATTAACTTTTTGTGATATGTAATATGTTTTTCAAGGTTTCCATAGCAATTGTTCAAGTAGCAAATGTCCGTTTCATAGTTGATGCGATAAGACAATAACACCACAACAGCTTGAAAATTATGACATATATTCCTTTTAGCAAATAATTGCATTTTCATGACATTTTTTTAGATAGTGACTTCAAAAGTGAATTATTTTTTTTTTTTTGCATTTGCTCTAGAGAGAAAAAAAAAATGAGAAAAATAATGAAAGACCGAAGAAGGCAGAAGAGAAACCTTCATCCTCAAAGCAAAGTGTTAAAGTTTATTTAAATTTTTAGCTATTTTTATATGATTTTTAAATACCGTGAGATCATGAGTGTGAAGTTCAAGGCATTTAACAGCACACCTAGTTGTCCTCCTCATATTATATGTATCTTTCTTATACAGCAGCCACCTTAATGCAACAAGTATGAATTTATAAAAATTCATACAACAAAGTTAATTTTCGAGACGGAAGTCGGTGATGTTCCTAGGTAAATAGTCTTCTTGTATATGATTTGAATCTACCTCAAAAAATTTTTTTTATGTTTTTCAAAATAGAATACATAATCCCTTTTTTCTTTACATGGACCATCAGAACATGCGAGAAGAGGAAGAAATTTTTTCTGATCAAAGGCGGTAAGCTAGTGCCTTGTTTTAATATTATATTGGAGTAAACTCTTGATAATACGAACCGTTATGGGACCATAAAATAAGTTTGATAAAGTGACGAAGCACAGCAAAATTTCCGCTTCCTGCGCTGATTTCACATCAATAATTTTCTGCGATAAAATTCATCATATGATGATGGTATTAAAACAAAAATTAAAGTTTAAAAGTATCAGGGGGCCTGGAAATCGAGCCCTTACTTTGGCATAGGAAAAGAGC
>JANSTP010272813.1:0-19571 GCA_025330745.1 Cladonema radiatum | reverse complement strand
TTAAAAAACGCGTATAGTAGGCACGTGTTTGGGCTCATAAAGCATAATTTCCAATTTCAACAAACATGTTTTATAAGTATGAAAATATCAAAATCGAATGACTGATTAGGATTAGCGATTAGCACGTGATAAGTAAATTGTTATCTACAATAGCTGTTTATTAATTTAAAAATATATATACATATTATCATCTTCAATTGAATAATGAAAGTTATGTTGCGCTTTTATATCTTATTATATTCTATTCTATATAGTTATATCTTGCAAACCCCCGTACTAGTGTTTGATTTTACTCGCGATGTTTTGAGAAAAAAATTCATAAATTTTGAATATAAATGTGTAGCAATACACAATACAAACACAAAACAAACATCAGCAGAGCGCGAGTGAGCAAACAAGCAGACGCTGGTTGAAGCCAGTTGTTGAAAACGAAGGGCGTGATGGGCGCTGATCTGTTTTAAAAAGAAGGAATATTCCCTTAATATTGTATTCTTTATCAAATATAATTTTTACTTTTAAAATTTTAGTTATTGACCCTTACAGTGGGAAATGAAAGAAAGTCTACCCTTACAGTGCACTAGACAAAAATCCGACCCTTACAGCGCATTTTGATGGCAAAAAAAAGCCACCCTTAGGGACCGCACATACCCGTCAGTGATTTTGCCTAAGTGCCCCCCCCCCCGGGTGTTATTTCTCTCGGTCTCCACAATTAATTAATTAGCGACTTGTTGGGAATGTTTTTAAACTTTATATGATTTAAAAATTGTTCTTTTATTTTGAAAGTTTATTTAAAGGTGGGAAAGGAATAAGAAACTGTACGATTGTTTGAGTGTAATTTTTTTCAATAGAATCTCTGATTTTGCAAAAGTTAATTCTCTCACAATATTTCAAAAACGTTTCTTCGCAAAATATTATTCTCGCGAAAAGTTCTAAAAGGGGTCATTCGCAAAAGTTAAATCCTAAAATTTTGGATTTTTTCCCTCACGAAAGTTTCTTCCGCAATTTTTTCTGCTTCTTAAGTAAATCTAGAGTACGTGCCCCTTTCTCGTCAGTCTAGATACAGCAGTTAAAGCCAAGGAAGGTTTGGGGAGAATCTTTAGTCTAGAAATCTAGTCAATTTCTTATTCCGGGAAATGGATTGTTACAACAAGCGCAATATTTTTTAGGAGGGATTTGTGCAAAAAAGGACTAGATCTAGTCTAGAGAATCTTTTACTTGTTGCACCAAATGATAACACGCGTCATGCAAATCTATAAGGTTAGCTATTAACTATTCTCAAGTAACGGTAAACTTGGCCATAAACTTGGAGATGGAACTATTCCAATATCAAGTACATGTCAGCAACTGTTGACACGATCTGTTATTTCTGGCTGCTAAAATTAAAAACGTTGTATTAAAAACTCTGAGTAAAAAATTAAAAACTCTGAGTATAAAAACTCAAATACGTATTCTATTACCTTGGGTGGGCCTAAACTTCATCTACTTTGACTTTATTGAGACCTTCTGCTGATCTGTACTTCGTTTTTGCATCATGATTGAAGGAAATATATAACAATAACATTTAGTTATATAAATGATTTTTATTGACAATGTTAACTGTTAGCTATAAAAAACGAAACATAACGAGAAAAATTCAAATTTCATAATTCCATTCTTTCTGTCATCATACGCTACATAATTGTCAATGCAAACACTGATAAAACCTTGTACATAAAAAAAATAACGATGCTTTTACTACATCTGTGAATAATGAAAGAGCTCATAAGCCGAGTTACTTTCGCACTCGAAACAGCTGACTCTGTGGTTTGGGGAGATCTGGCTTGGTGACCCGCCCAATGAAAACTTGAAACCTATAGCATTGAGTATGTTGAGAAAATTACAAAACTGTCTTGCTGTGGTTAAAATGGAAAGACGTTTGTTAGTACAGTCTAAATAAAACATCTGCTCCTGCCCAGTCAAAATTGATTGTGAATGTTTACTATCTAATTCACAAACCCAGTTAAAAATTTCTCCCCTTCTTCTTTCCCCTTCTTTGGTCGAGTAAATTTTCTAATGCGCACCAGACCAAAGAGATAGGGGTGTTTTGGTTAAGATCTCTTTTGGCAAGAAGTAAAAAAATAGCAACACATGGTTGCAAGTTTATGTTGAAAATAGGTAAAATCTTTAGTCAAATAAATAAGCTTAGAGGTAAGTATTGGATACGAGTAGTTACAAAAATATTATGATGAATAATAAAATTTACTATAATGATTTATGTCTAATCAACGCAACAAATCTCCCCGTTTTAATTGTGTTAAATGTCTTAAATTGTAAATTTATTTTGATAAAATTTGACGATAACACCCCTAAAATCTATACAAAAGCAAAGTTTAAATAAAAATGACAATTTTACAAAACGTTAGCTACATTATCGTCCAGTTTGTATATGTTTTTCTCATAAGTTCTTTAATTTTTCTTCCTTACCTCCACCGAACTTCTTTACATTATCAGAGGAATCAATTTGAGTGTGTCTTCCCGAAGGTTTTCCAGAGGTGACTGAACCTTACCATATGACTTGCTCGGGTGTTCGATAGACATTTCTGTTAATTTCCTTTGATATTGTCCTAAGTCTGTTTTAACAAATTTGTTGTCATGCTCTGAATGCGGATATATCTCCACGTTGGAATTGACTCTGCCCGTCGCATTGACAAATCTGTTCTATTTGATTTCGAATGCTAACGCTGGTGCTAAAAAAGGAAATATGCAATACATAATGCAGTGACCGATATGCATATTTATGTCGAGAGTCCAATTTGAAGTATAGAAGAAGATATTTATGAAATCTACCAAGTTGCTCTCCTTCACCATGATTACATGCATCTGCAGAATTCTTTGCGACATAACAAAGTCAGAGAGAGCATTTCTGCTGTAGTTGTAAACAGCATCGTCATCATTCGTCAATCTTTGCCCTCTTTGTTTTTCCTTGATATCGGCTCTTAGAGTTTTTCATCTTTATATAGCCTGTTTTTACAATACGGACACTCAAATGATTTTATTGAAGGGTCCTAGTTAACTTTTGAACAAAGCACATGCAGTAAATAGCTCGGTTTGTATAAAAAATTTGCAGAAAACCTTTTTTCAAGTACTAATATAATGTTCAGTTGTACGCTAATATAGTGTTCTTAGATTAAAGTATCTGAGAAGTCTTTTTGAATCATTGAAATCTTATCAGAAGGAAGGAATAAACAAAACAAATGGAGAGTATGAAGAAGTGTAGACTATGGAATGAAGTATCCTTCAATCAAATCAGCTATGACTGTTGCAACCTATTGTTTTTTTCATTCAGCCGACTAAGATCTATCCCGCAGTCACTTACAAATTGCTCAAATGAAGTTATTAGCAAATCATCGGAATATTTTTCAAGGAGATCTTCACATGCATTAATATTACCGATTGGACTTGTCGGAACTGCTGGAGCACCTAGGAAATTTCTGGCTTGGAAAAGGGTGCCAATATCATTAGCAGATGCAGTCTATTGAGAAGATGCCAAATAACCAACATGCAAAAAAATATCGCAAACAATGAAGTTTAATGAAGATACGGTGGCTGCAAAGTGCAAAAAATGCAAAAATGGTCAACAGAAATGCAAAAATAGTCAGTAGAAATGCAAAAATGGTCAGCAGAAATGCAAAAATAGTCAGTAGAAATGCAAAAATAGCCAGTAGAAATGCAGTAATAGTCAGTAAAAATGCAAAAATGATTTATAAAAATGTAAAAATAGTCAGTAGAAATGCGAAAATGATTTATAAAAATGTAAAAATAGTCAGTAGAAATGCAAAAATAATTTACCAATAATATTACTTTATTATTATTATTATTATTATTATTATATAATCATGGTTGTTTAACTCAGTAGTGAGGCCGGACTTTCTCTGTAAATCAAGAACCATAATAGCAATGACAAAAAAACTTGGTACACAATAATACTTCAACCCTTTCTTCACACGTCTGTTTAATTTGTCAGTCACTGCGTCATGAAAATGGTGATGACGTCACCAGGTTTAAGCAATGTCGAGAAACCAACTTTCCCTTGGATATTGAAGTCACCGATATTTTGTGGGAAAAAACGGGTGAACTTTTCAATAGATACTTTTAACCAGTTTTTTTCTTTAGTTTCATTTTATTTTATTAGTTTTATTTTTGCTTAAAATTGCGTAAAATCGTGCTTACGAGGTCCCCAAAAGGGGTAGACTAGATATAGTCTTTCTTACAAAAAGTGATCTAAGGAATACGGTACCGATCGTACGGATCCTGGTTAGCGGTTCCCGTTCTGCTATCACGGCTTTTCAAGAATGGATTAGCACTAGTCTTCAAAAGTGCTTGCTGTTGCTTTAGAGAACTCGTGCTTGGTATGATCTGAGTTTTGATATCCTCGTCTAGTTAAGAAGGTGTTGGGTTATAATTTATCTGCTGCTACTACTGTAGAACAAAAACAGTAGCGTTTTAACTTGATGAAACTTGATCTGTACCCAAAAAGCGAGATCGGAGTAGTAGCAAGTATAGGCAAGTTGCGGAAGAGAAAACATGACAAAAATAGTATGGTAGAATGGGTACAGATATCGGCATATGGACAGCAGACTCCTGGAATTAAATCCGCAAATTCGTGGTAGGTATTTCAGACTCTCCTTACCAATCGACTAGCAACATGTTGTTCTTGAGTTACAGTTGTGATTTCCGAAATTCTCGACGTCTCGATATTCCGACATAACGAAGCCCTGATATAGTGAGGTCTCATTATTACAAACTAAGTTTTTTGAGACAAATGACGTAAAACTTAATTAGCGATTTGCTCTGCTTTCAAAGAATAGTGGAAGTGGTGTTAATAAATATAGTGTATATCAGCCAGCAGGGTCGCCGAGAGAAATTTTAGGCCACAGGAAAATGAAGTCTCCAAGGCTCATTCTTGGTTTTGGATTGCCGAAATTCCAAAAAACGGATTTCTCGATGTGAAAAGTATATCTGTCTTTCTCAGTGTTACATGGTTATGTTAAGACAATGAAAGATATAAGAAATAAAGTTTGCATCAAAAAGGTTTTTCTAATTTATCTTTTTTCATTCTCGCTTGGGCTCATCAGATGTCCAGGCCCCGGGAAACTTGGCCTGCTTGACCCCCACTCCACCCCATTCTCGACGGCGCTGTGTATAGAGTTTTTGTTGATTTTAGTAGGTTATTATTAATTTTAGTAGCTTACATTAGATTTTAATAGCAGATACTTTCGCGGGCATAAACTTCGCGATTTTCGGTCATTTTCACGAAAACTTTTTTCTTCCATAAAAAAGAACATGGACATCGCGAAAGTTTTTTTCAACGACAAAAACTGGTAAAAATCATATTCTTCATACAAACAGTACCACCTCCTTTTTTTTTTGTCTTTTCTCTTAATTATCTCTGTGCCTTGGTAATCTCTCTACAGGATTTTCCCATTCTTGATGCATTGTCTTTGTTTTCTTGCTGCCCAAGAACACTCTGCTTTTTGTTATTCGCAAAAGATTTTGCCCTTAAAAATGAATTTTTTCTGACTTTCGCGAAAGTTTTGTACCCGAAATTTGTTTGATACAAAGTTCAATACTACAGTTGACTCTCTTTACTTTGAGTCACTCTGTTATTCGAACAAGGTATAGTCCCCCTGAAAGTAATACATTACAGAATTACCAGTCTCGAAGTCAAACTTTCTTTAATTCGAACAAAAATCGAGGTCCTATGGACTAATATAATAGTGATTTTGGATTGTACTAATTTGCGGTATTTAAACACCAAAAAGAATAAGACAATCACCCTTTGAGAATAAAAAAGGTCGCTGCCGTAGACTTTTTAAAGTTTGCATCGGAAGGATAGACAAGCGGAGATTGCTATTTGTTGAAATATAGGGGGCGCATAAAAATTAAAACGATATTTAAAGTAAAGCGATTCATCATTTCAAATATTTACAAAGTACCTTCAATGTACGATTTGTCATGATCAACATTTTGATTTAGTCAATGCCACAACAGACCCAGATAAAACAGATATATCCAGATAAAAGTTATTGGCAAAATTATAACTTCACGAGATAAATACTCGATATATACTAGGTGAATCTGGACTTAAAATGAAAAGAAAAAAGTACTCAAAAAGTAAACTTTTTTCAACAAATGTGGTTTTTCTCAACAAATGGTTGGTTATTAGTTATCCCTAATTAGATTACAATTCAAACAGTTTTTAATAGCCTCTTCCTTTCAAGAAAAATATCTCCAATTTCAATGATAATAGAAGTGGTAGCGTGATCTAATTTTTTTTTTTTTGTGCCCGAGGGCGAACACGGCCATTTGCCGTGCCCTTATCTTTCATAACTGTACATGCCCCACCGGGGTAGAGTACAATTAAAAAGAAAATCGTGTAAATTGTATATATAATGTTATGTCACACTCGTTTTTTGTGGTAGAAAAAAGCTCCATCTTTAGGACGAGGTGACTAAAAACCGGCATATGTATTGATATGTAAAAGTCCGCTATAGATTTTTGTAGGCTATAGACTGAATAATTGATAAAAAAAGAGATAAGTGAACAAACGTGAAGACATCTTGTGCAGTATAAGGGTAGGGGGAGTGGGAATATGTGTGGCCGTACGGCGTGATGGGTAGAGGGAATAGCACAGGGATGACATCATATTTGTTAACTTTTGGTAGAGTCCGTGTTGGTTCATAACAAAATCTACTTAGATACAAAAGGCTGAGAAGGTAGATCATAGAAAGATTGGTTGATTTGCGTTGTCAGAAATGGCTTGTAAAAGAGAATGGTGGCCGGTATGATCACCGGACATGTTCATTTTGTCTAGTTCATAGGCAATTCTATGTCTCATACGAGACCTAACTTGAACGGAATCAAGCTCTATAGGAGTTTAAGAGAAGAAAATTTTGTCTCGGGTATTTTTGATGGTCATAATAAAAATTTCTTTTATAATTCTCCAAAGACCAACATTTGCTGTTCTTGGGATAGCCGAAAGAATTAGACATCGGATTAGAGAGTTAAGGTGTATATTTATGCGTTTTTTGGACAAGCATGATTGGATACAAACAATTAGAGATTGTGTTTTTGGACAGCGTATAAATATATGGATTTCATCTTCTACCTCTTGATGACAGCGAGGGCAGAGATTATCGGTAATCTTTTTATTTAAAAAAATTTTAGTTTTTGTTGGTAGTCTGAAATGAAGGGCTTTCCAATTTATTTCATAAGCCTTATTGTTGGTGCGATTCTTACATAGGCCCCTAAATTCACACGACCAGTTGACATTAGGGCTACCAAAGTGAGTTGGCCAAGACCGAAATTTTTCCGGTGGAGGGTTGTTTCTTCGTAGCTTAGCCATAATAATCCTATAATATGTTTTGTTGGTAGTTTCCGAAACTAGGATGGGTTGTTTAAATTTGTCAAAAATATTGATATCTGTGAAATTATCAATCTCGCAGCTAGAGTTAATTTTAGTTCTCCACTCTTTCGGGAGAATGTTGAGTAAGCTATGATATTTTTGCGGATCCGTTTTTTCCGGGGTCAGAGTACGGAACATAGCATAAGAAATTAGTCCCGCGTTTGGGATGGCACAAATATCACCAACTACTTTGAAGTTTTTAAAGCACCTTTCAGAAGAATCCAAACTCAGCTGTTTTTGGAGGGTAGAAATTCGGGGATTCCGAAAAATGGGTTCCTGGTACATGTGGAACAAAGTTGAGGGATGGGGAAGGTCATTACCAGTTAGGTGTTGCCATGAATCAAGTAATTGACGATAAAAACCGCTGAGACCGTCCGTTTTCCTAGCAAGGTTTTGAAATTGTTTAATCCTAGATCCGGAGATAAAAGGTGACCAATATTGCGTTCATACAGAATGCGCCATCGGTTGGAAGAATGGGCCTTTAAAGCTCTAGTGATGGAAGAGAGCTGGAGAGATTGGCATTGGGTTCTAATGTTTAAAAGTGAAAGCCCCCCGTTAGGAATGTCATGTTGATGGGTTTGTTCACGGACGTGAACATATTTGTTGCTCCAAAAAAAATCAAAGATCACTTTCTGAACTTCTTTAATAAAGGAGAGAGGGGTATGAAGGGTTTGCATAATATACCATAGTTTGCTAAGTAGAAGTTGGTTTATGACTAATTTTTTCCCAATCAGGGATAGTGGAATACTGTCCCATTGGGTAATGCCTTGTTTAATTTGATCTAGTTTTTGATAGAAGTTCCAATAGATGATGTCCGGATTGTCAGAAAAAGTTATTCCCAAAACTTTGGTCTCATCAAAAGAGTACGGTATGTTGAGCGCTGAAACGGCAGTAAGATCGTGGGCACCTAGAAGGAACAATTGACTTTTTTGAGGGTTGATTTTAGCGGACGACGCCGCTTCATAAAAGGAAAGGAGCTCTAAAAAAGCATGGACACTCTGTAAGTCTCTCAAATAGGCCAGGGTATCGTCCGCATAGTGGGATGATTTGACGGTATTGCCCTGAGAGATTGAAATGCCTTTAATCCGGGGGTTACATTTGATATTTTGGATGAGAACTTCGATGCAAATAATGTAAAGGATCATGGAGAGGGGGCAGCCCTGTCGTACCTCTCGAAAGATAGCAAAAGGTTCAGAAATGAAGTTATTTACTTTAACACGAGATTCAATATTATGGTAAGCAGTTTGGATCATGGAGACGAGGAAATCCCCGTAGCCGAATTTATTCAGACATGTCATGAGAAAGGACCAACTCACTCTGTCAAAGGCCTTCTCCTGGTCAAGACTAAGTATGATAGCAGACTGGTTTTCCTGTTTCAGTAGGGATAAAATATCCCTAGTAAGGGAGAGATTGTCAAGCATACAGCGACCTTTTACAGCAGCAGTTTGGTTAGTAGAGTAATTAGTGTCTAAAGTAGGCAAGAGACGATTGGAAATAGCAGTAGTGAATATTTTGTACTCGAGATTTAAAAAGCTAATTGGTCTCCAATTTCTTATATCGACACGATCACCCTTTTTGTATAGGCAACTGATTAAACCCTGCCGCATGGAATAACACATGGAGCCAGTGCGGATTGCATGATTGTAGGTATTTAAAAGTATTGGCGCTAAGAGGTCTTTATATTTAGCATAAAATTCTGATGAAATGCCATCCGTTCCTGGGGAACGGTCAGTATTCTGCATTTTAATAGCAGTGTGAAGTTCTTTGATGTTGAGTGGTCTATCGCAAAGGTCACGTTGTTCAGAGGAAATCTTGTGAGAGTTTTTTACTTTACTTAATAAAGTATTTTGGGCAATGTTAGAAGTTCCTTCATAAGAGTATAAATTTTGATAGAAGTCTCTGACCGTATTTACTATACCAGCAGGATCCTGTATAACGTTGCCGTCAGGAGAGTAGATCTCATTCATAAAATGTTGCGTTTTATTTTGGACTTCCTTTCTTTTGAAAAAAGCTTTAGAGCATGTTTCATTATATAAGTCTAGTTTGATTTTAGAACGCAATAAGGCGCCTTTAGCCTTATAATTTTGAAGCTCCTTCAACTGAGTTTCGAGGGTAGCAATTCAGTGAACGTGTGGCTCAATTGGGGACTTTACTTGGAGGTTACGTAGGCGCTTCCTGATACTGGTTTCGTACTGTCAGTCCTTGGTCCTTGACAGCATATGTAATAGTGAACTTTTTAATGACTGTTTTACATGTTTCCCAGAAGTCGGTAGTATTTGAAAAGGGAGGACCAAAGAGAACGAAATTGGCGATCATATTCAGGTTCGTCTAAAAGTGAAGAATTCATCATCCATACACCTTTACCCCTCATTCTTTCAAATGGGCGGATAATGACAGTGGTATAGTAAATATGATCAGAGTGGATATTGTTTTTATAGAGAACGTCACATTTATAGCACAAAGGGGCAGAGAGGTAGCAACAGTCAATACGCGTATTATTATACGAATCCGTACTGGCAACATGAGAGCGATATGTAAACAGATTAAGATTAGGGTTCTTTTCTTTCCACAAGTCGCGTAAGTCAAAATCGGCAATTAAACTGCGAAGCGATTTTTGTGAGCTATCCGTAAAAATACGAGGATTAGATCTGTCAGAAGGGCAGAGGGTAGTATTAAAATTGCCCACTGAGGATATATAGAGCGCTGATTTAGTTCGGTGTGGAGTTGAGCGAAAAATTCCCTACGGCTAACGGGAGACCTCGCAGGAGCGTAGAGAGAGCAGACACCAAAAAAATGGTTCCCTATGTTAATAGTGAAGAATAAGAATTGCCCTTCTGAGTCGGGATATAAGTTATGTACTAGACAATCTCCCCCTTTTGTTAAGAGAATCACACCCTTATGATATGGAGTACCATTAGCAATGTATACGTTGCCAGTCCATTGAGACTGTAGGTGCAAAAATTCAGGGTCAGTAGACGTTAAATGAGTATCTAGCAAAACAATAAGATCATGTGAACTATCTGCCATTTCATGACAAAGTAAATCAGCCTTGGCCTGAGATTTTAGGCCATTTATATTAATACACGCTAAATTGAGAGTCATGATCACTACTTAAAAAGAGGGGCTATATGAGCATAAAAAAATAAAACGTAATAATAAAACATGATTAAGTATAAAATATTGTCAGGTCGACGAGTTATTGTTTATGGTTTTTTCGAGGTGAGCTGCGATGTTGATTAAGAGGTGACGATTTAGACAGAATTTTTGATTTCGGACGCGTATCTGTGTGCTTATTCTGTTTTTTCGCCATGCTGCGAGTAGTCGGCGACGGAGATTTTTCACGACGTCTGTCAAGTTTCGATTTAGGTAATTTGTTGGTGTTTTGTTGGTCGGGTAGCTTGTGGTAGTTATATGAGTCAGAAGGTGAGGAGTTGCGGATTTCCCCGTCTTCAAGATCGGGTGACGGATTAGGTTTCGTTGTAGGTGGTTGGTGTTTTGATTTGATTTGATTGGTTGAAGTGTTGGTGATTGAAGAATCGGATTTTGATTGGCTTGAATTGGCTTGATCAGTGGTTGATAGGGCGGACGATGACGAAGAGTCAAAATCCTCTATGATTTGGGCATCTTCTTGACTGTTAACATTGGGAGAAGACAGCTCTTGAATAGATGCCGAAGAATCCAAAGGTACGTTATTGTGAGGCAGCGCCTCTTCTGAGCTTGGAGGAGGCGGCGGCGGAGTTGGTTGTACAGATGTGGGTGGTGATGAGGGAATAGGTGGATCAGTATCTTGGGTTGGGTCCAATTGTGTTTCAGGAATAATAAGCGGTGGTGGAGATGGGGGGGCCACTGGACGGGTGAGTTTTGCTGGAGGTGGGCCAGTGTCGCTACCCACGCTCTCTCTTCTCAGACATCCTTGGCAATTGTGATTGACCCCCAAAAATTCACGATGGCATTTGCTGCAGGTGTATCGTTGGCCTTTAAAATGTAATGAGATCGGTTTGTCGTTGTAAGATAGTTTTGTTGGCATTTCATAGGTACGAATTTCGGGATTTTTCTGGAGAATAATAATGCGTTTGTTCGTAAACCAGTTAATACTAGTGCCGTCATCAAGTTTTATATAATGTCTTTGTTTTGTGATACCGACAACGTTGTTGCAAATGCCACCATCACCTTTGTTGAGTTTCTCAGAAGCCTCACCTGAATAGGGTTAACGTAGTAACAAATCTATTGGGAGAACCTTGTCCATTTACCTTTAAAAAATGATTAGTTTAAAAAAAAAAAAAAAGGGGGAAAAACAACTCCAAAATGTGCACTTCCCCAGACAAGCCAAAATCTAAGTTTTCGAGTCTATGTCGGACAACGTGACGTCATATTTATTGGCAAATGTCACAAGTAAAACTATTATTATTATTAAACTATTAAAACTATTATTTAAAAAAACATGACCTGTCTGATAAATGAGATATTGGTTTCGAAGAAGTCAGCTGATTTCAAAAAAGAGCACTTCACAACGTATATACAAAGGCAGAAATCTATTTACACACAATATAGAAGACAATATCACAAAAATTTCGAAAATGTAATTTTAAACGTTTAAAACAAATCGGAACGCCATCGAGGCAGAATCATGGTCCAAAATAAAAAGGCCACAAAACGACCAGAAAAATGGGAGTTTTTAAACACAAATAAAGATTATTACAACTAATTAACGACATATTTTGTAAGTGCAACAAAGTTGATTCGAGCAACAGACCATGAACTGTTTGGTGGCAAATTTAGCTCTTCAGACAGATAGTTCCACAAATCGACATGAATAGATTGGACTGACTCACTTCGCCTGGCAAACACATAATATTTTGCGGCGTCAATATCAGGTGTGTCTAAAGGAAACAAACATTCATAATCGCTAAAACAGTATAACTCATTTGGATGACCGCTTCCCCTGATAAGGTGGCTATTCCAATGCTTTCTAACTCTACCCAAATAATCCTGTATAATGGAACCAAAACAATATCTGAGGCATGACACATGAACTTCATCAGCTGTTAAGCTCATCAGCCAAAACCATACAATGAAAAATACCCATTAGCCAAGATCCACGGTGCTTGCGGTAGTATGACCACCATGTTTCTAGTCGTTGGTTGGCATGAGAGGTACCATATATGTGAGCCGACATTCAGGTAGAATTATCGTTCCTTCTAAAATACGTTTGTAAGGCAGCAACTACTACATTTTCAGACCCGCAGTCTGCTCTCACTCTCATTGGACATCCCCGCAATGTATTAATTTTTTCATGAAATAATTTCCCGATGGCGTAAGGGTCATTGTTTGAATAGAGAACACCAAGCCATAACATTTTCCGACTGTGGCTGTCAATACACCCTTGTATTGGAAACCCATACGGTTTCAGTTTATTGTTGCCATCCATATGCCATAAGTAATTAGGTCCCAAAGAATAATAAGTGTGCCATACAAGCTTTTGCGCTTGTCTTTGCGCAACACTGCCTGGATCTTGGCGTTTCAATTCTCTCATTACATCATCGCGAGGTACCACAATACCATAGCTCAGTGGGAGTGTGTGCGACATTGCAAGATATCCACTAAGGCAACCGGGTCCGGACAACTCCTTTTGTACTGCATGTTCCATTCTAACTTTCGTAATGTTTTCGATATTTTTCCTTTTTAATCCAAGTTCCTTTTACTTACCTTTCAGTGTTCTCAGCGAGATTTTTTTGCCATGCTTTTCCTCTAGGAGTTTAAGAATGATACTGTATTGATATCCTTAATGAAAGTACCCACATAAATGTTTTTCAATGTCACCATGGAAAACTACTTCTTGGCCACATTGCACACAGAAATTGTCATTGATTGAAATGCTGAACTGGCAGTTTCTGCAAAGCATTTTTTATCCCTAGAAAAAATAAAGACAAAACTATGTGTAAACGAGTAAAGTCAGCAGTTAAGCAACTAAAAAATCATAAATTTAGCACTGTGAAACTATTAGATACGCCTAGTGATTAACACAAAACAAAGATCAAGTCCTTAGAAAAGCAGTCATAAAATAATTAAGTCCCTAGAAATATTACATATGCACATAAATCAAGTGAAGTAAAAGGCCTCAGAGACTTTATTCACTCATGGGACCTACTTTTCCCAAGACTTTGAACTAGGTAGGATGTATTTATAACAGAACAAAGGATATGTAGGTTGATTGCGTCCCTAGGTTTGACTAAAAATGGTTCATTGACATGGAAAATACGCACAATGGCTGCAATGTGCTTTTTTATATTCACGTGCACATTGAAGAATAGTTTTGTGTAGGAAATTGAAACATGTCAAGTCACAGAAAATAAGTAAGAAATACCACAGGCATTTACTCAAAATGCGACAGATTTCTGATACAATAACTACAAAAACCTGAATGATTCCAACAAAAATATCCACAGTGGTGACCCTTCGCCATTTTTCCTGGTAGCCCGGCCAGTCGGCATGGATTTGGACTAAAATTGACATTCTTAATGAAAAGAGATGGTTTTTCTTGATTTTCAAAGCAAAATAATTTGTGTATTTTTGGTTTATTAGTGATATAAAACCACCAGAGAATATTTTCATTGGTATTTTCAACCCTAAACCCCTTTTTTGCTTACCATTCTGGGCTACTCACTCTCAATTTCTGGTAGTCCGGACAATGTTTTGGTTGTCGAAAACCACCGGGCTACCACGAGGGTACAACACTGCATCCAATAAAAATAGTCAAGGAATATTCGTCGCTGATTTCTATAAAAAATGCCAAGGTCATTGTACCGATTTTGTTCTTCAATCCCTTTAACTTAGGATGCCTTAGAAAAAGAAATTCATTTTGACTATTCGAAAGACTTTAATGTGACACAGCATACAGTATGTCATTCCTTGACAAAAACGGCAAAAAACGTTGGCAAGTTTGGCACCCGTAAATGTTTCTTCGCAAAGATACATATCAACACAATGATATTAAATGACTCAATGAATGTAACTGAATTGGAATACCTGCTCGCAAAAACCATGTTAGTTCATAAAATCATAATCTAAATATAATTATATAAAAAGGATAACATAATAAAAGTTAAAATAAAACTCTCCTAATATACCCAAAAAATATGGGTTCCTTAAGCAAAACCTCATAATAAAAAAACAACTAGAAATAAACCGTTAATGAGCAACATAAGCAAATAGTACACACTGAATAAAACAACATATAAAGTGCGAATTAATATTCCGTATTCGATATTGTTTCTTAATAATTAATCATTAATTTAGATAACCTTGTGGCAAGCCCTAATTTGTGACTTTAAATCAGAAACTAAACTAAAAAAAAAAATTTTAAAAAGGATTCCTATCTTAAAAAAACGGCGAAACTATCAAGTGCACAAGCATCTTTGCATCCACTTGTCACCCTCTTTTCCACTACGCAGCGAATAATGAGCATTTACGCCAAATAACATGTTTAGATATTAACAGTTAGTGAAGCTGACGTATAATATCATTCAGCAAAACAAAGAAACGATTAAAAAAAATCTAAAAAGATCAAAAGCTCAATAAAAAATTAAAATCAAAATACGAAAAAATATAAAACAAGCAGTTGACCAACATCTCATACCAATAGTCTTATTTTTAAACATGGCTCGTCTCCTCATATAGTTTTCTGAAACTAAAACTATAATCTTGTGAAACCAGGAGAGTTGACGATGTCATCAACGAACCCGTCTCTGATTATTTTCCCTTCCATGTACCTTGGCGTAACTGGGAAAGTGATACTTAATTCACATGTATTGACTATAAAACTAGGACCACTTTTGCCTTCAAAATCTCCATTGGGATGAGAAAACATATTTTTCACATGCTTATCAAGAAATTTACTACCAGTAAGGAACTGCAGAAAATTGTGCAGCGAGTATTTTATTATCGGAATTTGATTTTCGAAAGGGTCGTATCACTCAATATCAATGTCAACCATTTCAAAGTTTTCAATGAATGTGACGAAATTGAAATAGATATTTTCTTCTTTGACTTTAGAAGAATCAGACGAGTAGGTAACCTAAAATAGAATTAAAATGAAAACAAAAGTTGATACAGCTTAAGCTTGAAGAAAAAATGGCGTGAATTAATGCATGACTTTAATTTAATGTGTGGAAACTAATTTTTAGAGCTCCTTATTCACACCGTACAGACATAGACAGATACCGAAGAAGAATTTCTGCAATATCCGCACAGAAACAAAATAAATATTCAATCCAAATTATGGCCCTTAAACATAAAAGAAACCGAAATAAAAAAATTTATAAAAGTCCTGTAGGTTATCATAAGGCAGAAAGGAAAACAAACAATACTAGTTTTAGCGACTATTATAAACTGCCTATTCCGCCCACAACACATTTTTCGTCAGTGAAAAGTCTAACCTGATAATGCGGCAATTAGAAGACTGAATTGTACTCTGACATGAAGTTTCCTCTTTAGTCCATCTGCTGTCAGAGAAGAATCTGTGTATCCTAACACGAAGAGACCTTTTTCAGGATATTTTTGCAATATATCCAATAACCCATTGAGTTTAAATCCTTCACGGAACTGTGTTATTTCTTGGTGGACATTGGAAATCACGTGACGATGGCAAACTGAGTCAATCAAGTTTATGTTATCATCATATGAGAGTGGCAGTTTTACATAACCTGCCTCAAATCGTTGCTCGAATGCATTCATTTTCAATAGGCAACCCTCAGGGTCATTGTCTTCTTTAATTTCTAGGAGAGCTTCCTGCAGATCTAGGCCTGCAACATAACTGATCATCCGGGTAACAAAACTGGTAGTATCTAGAATTGCAGATATTGTTGCCTTATTAAAAAACCGAGGTCCAGCAGTTTGGTGATAAAAGGCTAGAGCTGTAATTTGTCCTAATAAGAAATATTCTTTTCCTTGCAATCGAATTATGTCATGCATGAAGGAGTAACTGTTCCGCGAACCATGGACCAACGATCCCTTAACGCTGTCGAAGCAATTGCTTAAAAACTCCCTGATCAAGCCACCAAAATCACTAACTTGTTCTCCAACAAAGTCAACTTTAATTTGTTTGATCAGCCCAGTATCGGATACACATCTTCCGATTTTTTGAACAGTGTCATTCCACAGATGACGTCTTCTGACCGAAAGTATCACGCGATCATCAGTTTGCAAGGTAACAGGTTTGACAAAAGACGATGAAAAGTTTGCTAAAGCAATTGCACAAGTTTCTGGAATAATAATGCTTGCACAATTTGGGCAGCAATGTGCATTAACCATTTGCCATTCACTCAAACAAGTGACCTGGAAAGAACAGCTACATGGAAGGAACTTCAGCTCATTTTTGCCATTAATTCCTTTCAAGCAAACTTGGCAGATAATGCTCCCACTAAAACAAAGATGAAACGAATTTACAACCTAAGTTAATAGTAGAAAAAAACTACATTCTAGGAGAATCTGGTTCAGATCTCCATGCAAAAGAGACAAGAGAAATGAAGCACTACCAGCATTCTTGTCAAAAACGGCACATGACGTAGCGGCCAACAATTTGCATAAATTATCATAAATTAAAAATTATAATAAATTGTTTAAATTATTAAAATATTTATCGAAATAATTATTCATGGAACATATTCTGAAATTGAGCAGAAACTTTTGTATTCCAATTGCTTTGTCTCTCAGCATCAAATTCAATTCCCAAGTCAAAACAGACTACTTTCTGTTAATGTCAATGCTTTCTGGGTAGCTAGCTTTCCTATTTGGGAAAAGGCCGTTAAAGGTAGTTCAAAACTTTAATACATTATTTGAACCCTCTCAGAATGAATGATTTGTTATTAACCATATTTCCTATCTACGTTTACACTGCCTTTAACCAGTGTCCTGAAGAACCTAAATAAACTGGTTTCCTGAACGTATGAATAGCAGGCAACTTGATTGGCTGACCTTGCAGATGAATCAAATGATGTTGGCGGTTGCATCAATGAAGAAGCTTCCTGGTAGGAACTTGAACATGAACTAAGAAAAAATGATTATTACAGCTAGTTTAATTAAAAATAAATACAATAAACTACCAGTTTTTATTAAATTCAAGAGTCAAATTGGTTTTTCTCTGCACATAACTATTTGATTGACTAACCTTGCAAATGAATCAACTGTTGGTGGTTGCATCAATGAAGAAGCTACTGGGTAGAAACTTGAACATGAACTAAAATAAAAAATGATTACTCTATTTTAATTAAAAGACTTACATAAAAGACCCCTCCCCCCGCCCCCTCCCTTCAAAGGGAGGACGACAAATTTTCTGAATAGTGGCCTAATTAGGGGGATAAAGATTTTGCTTAAAAATGGAGGTATATGAACACTGAGAGGTTCCCATATAACTCTGCACTATTATAACTATTTGATTGTATTATAAACCTTGCAGAGGATTCAAATGATGCTGGTGGTTGTAACAATGAAGAAGCTGCTGGGTAGGAATTTGAACATGAACTAAAAGGAAAAATAAACTACGAGTTTTTATTAAATTCAAGAGACAAATCGATTATTTCTCTGCACATAACTATTTGATTGTATGACTAACCTTTTCGAAGTATCAAACAATGTTGGTGGTGGCATAACAAAAGGAGCTGCATGGTTGGAACTTGAGCTTGAATTAAAAACGTAGAGAGCAAAAACAATTGCTAGAATTACATTACTTCTCGAAACAATAAATTACCACTTTTATTAATTTCCAGAGCCAAATGGATTACTGTCTCAAATATTTTGGACGTGACTTTGTGGGTGGCTGTGCATTTAACTGGTTTAATCAGACTAACCTTGTCGATGAATCAAATGATATGATATCAAGTGGCATAAAAGGAGGAGCTGCATGGTTAGAACTTGAGTATGAACTAAAAAATGGAAGCACATACTTCTGACCACATACAAATCACAGTTGGGAATATATTTAAACAATTAAGGTTGTAATTACATAATGAAAATATACAAAATAATTTGAAAAGAGTGGAATGATTCAACATACTCACAGGTACCTAATACAAGGGAGGCAAAAACAGGAAGTTTGAGTGAGTGGGGGAGTTGTGTCGGAGAGCCATGCTGATACATTATTTGAAGAGAAAATTGCAATTTTATTGTTAAAAACTCTTTAAGAGACTATGACATTTACATCATTAAATACAAGATGCGTGAAAATTTAAGTGCCAAATACTGACGTTTTATTTTTTGCCGCATTAACATATTATATACATCATTAAATATATATATTCACACAAAAAAGTAATCATATTATAATAACTTGGAGAATGGAAAACCATCTTGTCAAAATTAATAAACTAGGCCTCTTCATACAAGGTCGATATAATGGGAATATTTTTTCTTAAATCAGTAAGGGTCCCCAGTAATATTTGGCACCAGACAGTAAAGTTTAATAATGAATATTATAATTAATGTTAATTCCAAAATTTGTAATTAAATAAATTAGAGTTTTCATCATTACAGAAAGCTAGCTACTACTATCAGTTCTAGACTCCACCAGAGATCAAATTCTCTATAGGTCATTTCTGCAGTTATGTCAGAAATTATTAATAATAGAAAATGGAAATAAACACTATAAAGTTCTCCTTTCACGAAAGGTATTGTATATTTGTAGATATGAACTGTCAAATTAAAGTGATTTTTATTCAGTTACTACATGAAATTATTTACAAAGTTAAGTTTGTTTGATTTAGTGCTTAATATGGTCGAGGAAAATAGAGACCTCTTATATACAATATTAACATTTTAGGAGCCTATCTGTCTCTGTCAATGTTGATGTCAAGTGTCTGCTTGCACTCCATTTTTCAAGTGCGATTCTAAAACAAATTTGAAAGAATCCACTGTGTAGCTGTTACAATAAGCACTATAACTATTTCTGTTTTAAAAAAGACCAAAGAAACATTGTGTGCAGCCAAATATGATTTAATATGTAATACAAGAAAAAAAAATTGAGAATAAATGTTCAGAGTAAAAAACAAGTTCAGACCTACTCTTTTGTGCTTAATTGTAGGGAGGGGGTCAAATTGCATTTTTTCAAATTTTTCACCCCCAAAATCATTTTATT
>JANSTP010272802.1:0-10263 GCA_025330745.1 Cladonema radiatum | reverse complement strand
GTTGACGGCAAAGCCGGAATCGTGCTGCTACTACTCCCGGTAGATACGGCATTCAAACTAACAGTATTAACAGGATCGGAAACTATGAAAGAAAAAGTCCGACAAAATTTACAATTTGATTTTTATATTTTTCAAAATAAGTTGCCCTCACAGCTATATCAGCCTGTCTTACCTGTAAAACTAGATCGTGTTGTTGACGGCAAAGCTGGAACTGTGCTGCTACTACTCCCGGTAGATACGGCATTCAAATGAATAGTATTAACAGGATCGGAAACTATAAAAGGAAACGTCTGTCAAATTTTACAATTGCATTTCGAATCAATGATTTTTTTGTTTTGAAGAAATTCTGAAAGAAATTCCAAAGAAACTCTGGAATTGCTTGTATATAACAGCTTTATTAAACATTGTGACAAAACTTCTTTTTGGCCTCATTTGTCATATTGATTACAATGAAGTCTGTATAAAATGGTCATTGTATAAGGCAGCCACCTGTCTAAGAAAGCTACTTTTTTTAAGTTGGCAACTAGATGTTTTACTATGAAATGAACCTATCTAAGATAGCCCCCTTTTTTGGCTCCTTAAGGTTACTATTGTTAGACTGGTCTGACTGTAATTGAAAACAACAAGATCCTTAGACATTTCCCTTGAGACATTTAAGTGACTAAAATGTTTTTGGAGATATCTAAAAACATCTACATAAATCACTACCTTCAAAACTGCTTGATATTTGTACAATATCATTCCTACTCCATATGTCAATGATTTGTTGCAGCTGGTTCAATCTATGTTCAAACACAGCACCAGTTGAATCTGAAACAATGTCAGCCAATTTTGTAGTTAAAACCGTTACTTTTTTAAAACGTTGATTTTTTGATGTTACTTTTTTGTGAGTAATATCTTTCAAAAATATTCTTGGTTCTTCTTGATTCCAAGGTTTTAGAAGGCGACAGTTTTCTTTATAATATTTTTGAGTCCACCTCTGATTGCACAAACTTTCTTCGAATATTTTATTTGATAAGTACGCACGTAATTGAAATATATGCTGGCACGGTAATGACATTGCCTTGAAGAATAAACAACTGCATGAATTTGAACTAACAATTTGTTTTTCCCCACTTGATACGGAATATTCAAACGAGTTGTCTGCTCTCTTGATAATTTTTGGCGATGTGTTCACCATCTTAGACTTTTCTAATTGTTTCAAAACAAGGGATGATGCATAACTTGTTAAACAGTTTGAAATGTCTTCTTTCATGGGATCATTAAAAAGAACAACCTTTTTTTTCTGCAAAAACGATGCTGCAACATGGTCTCTTTCTAATCTAAGTGAATTTAGTATTATAAACATAGAATCTACAAATTCCTCAAGAGAACTATATGGTTTTATAACTGACTTTAACTTTGCATTGAGGCTCTCAACTCTGTTATTTGTGGAGTTAAAAAAATTTCCACTATCACACTTATGACCAAATGTCCATTGTTCATGAATACTGTCCCAATTCTCGAGGAAATAACTATATACGTGTTGCGGAGCTGCAAAATGGAAGTTTTCTTTGAGATCCAAATACTGATTTTCAGTAGTACAATATGCCATCTTTTGAAATATTTCGGACAGTTGATCCACCAAAGATTGTGAAATACCCATTTTGGCAACAGTCACTTCCCTTCTAAAGGCCCTCAATACATGAAAGAGGCATATCAACAACTTGCAATCAGGGAAAGCTTTCTTTATGGCAGCCCTCTCAGTCATATCTTTATCCGTCATAACAACTCTCAAATCAAGAATGGACTTTGGATTTGATTGTTTGAAAGTTTCAAATAACCACTCTATGGTGTCGTGATCTTCAGACACAACAAGAGCAACACCCACAACTTCGCTTAATCCTAAAGAATCCTCAACTACAAAAATATATACAGGCAGGCGTAGATCAGTAAGCTTATACGTAGAATCCACAAACAGGAGCTCTGGATATGCAGCATAAACCTGTTTCATGTCAACATCTTGAAAAAGCATGCCTCTGAAATTATTGCTCTCATCTTTCGCAATATGAATAATGACACCTAAAAAACAAATATCTCATGGAGAAAATTGTTTGAGCATTTCATAGTTGTAAGTCCTCATATTCACATTGACCATGGTTATATTATCAGCAATTTGCTCATAATCTGCTGTATAAGGTCAGTTTGGAAAAACAGAAAACAAGACACACACTTGAATTTAAAGATTTGATAGAAGGTGGCTTGCCAAAGCTCTCTTTTAGCAGGCAAAAAGGTTACATCAATTGATAAAAAAAATTAAGGACAAGAGTTTTAAGAAAAAGTAATTTCTCTGAATGTCAAAAATCAAATGCTTAGACATAAGTTTATTTGAGTAAGTTTATACCAAGAAGGTTATATATCTCTATCTGAATGTTTGGTAGAAAAGTGATGACCAATTCAACAATAAAAATGCAATTAGAAGTGGTAATTATGTCTCAACTTAATTCTGATAAAATGTAAAAATTAGTTTACAATTATTTTCTAATTCCTACCCCTCCTGACATCCCTGCTTGCAATCATTGGTTCTTGAAGGGAAAACTCCTGCTTTGATTGGAAATATTTTGCAGAGGGGTTACAACCCTCCCCACCCCTTATTTCCAAACCAACACCTCCACTACAGCCAATCTCCCCATCCCTAAATTATTTAAAACCAGTTTTACAGTAGAAGTCGGAAAACAATCACTTTCAGAATATTCATCAGATTGTCAATATATACTTATATCTTGCCTTTTTTGGCAAATTTTGACAAAACCACTCTAATGCCCATTTTACCATTGGTGTTTGTCCTTCAAAATTCCCCCCTTTTAAGTTTACTTTGCCCAGACAAAATGGGATTCTTTCCACCAAGGGAAACATAACGTAATTGACACATTGCAAATTTAAACACAACAGAGTCTTCTGAAAACACGAGTGAATACCTGCACCAATAAAATTAGGGTGATAATGATAAACTTGATATAATATCGAGATAACCATAAGCATAACATACCATATTTATCTTGGAGTTTCCTTACAACTTCATCTAAATCATTTCTGGTGTAATTTTTTTTAGTTGAGGATGCAATATTTGTCAAATCTTTCAGTAAAACTACTTTGCCTGTATCGTTGACAAGTTTCTGCTGAAGTTTTTTCTTATTTACATCCATTGAAAGGAGCTCCTCAACCTTTTTCTGATCTTCTTTCGAAAGTCGTCTTTGCGATGGCAAATGACTAAACAGTTCCTGAAGAAAAAAAAGCTTCTACTATACTTAGAAATACAACCTCTTATGATTCAAACAACTTTCACTGACTGAATTGTATCATGATTGAGGATACCTTACGAAATCTTTTTTGTTAAAATTGCAGAAATTCATTGTGCCTGTCTATATACTACAGTCAAATTTATTCTTACATGCATTTTTCCTCAGGACATTGCTACTAACCAGTTATCAACAAGGTAAAAGAATACGTTGAAAATGCTTTGTCTTCTAATATTTCAAAATGACAATTTGATGTTGCATCGCCTTTGCTCTAGCATGGCAAAAAGAAATTTACATCAAACAAATAAAGATCAAAAAGAGATTTCAATCAACCGTAACTTTTTGAATTGTTCAAAGCAAACATGGCCAAAAAACTGTATAGACTACCTTGCTAACAACATGATTATGTTCACACGAAATATCTTTTAACTGCAGCTGCTGACCATCATCACTTAATCGGAAACTCAACGAAAAGTTACAGCCTTGTTTGAGTGTGCTGAAAAATTTATGACAGTAACAGAACTGGAAGTGTGAACAAAATTGAGTCATTAAGTCTTTTGTCATGTCCTTTACTGTAAGTCATGAAAGTTCTGTACATGGTTCGTCATGTCCTTTACTGTAAGTCATGGAAGTTCTATACATGGTTCTTTCACAGTATTGTATGAAATTACATGGTGAGTCTTGTTATTATAGTCTTGAGTCTTGTTACTATCGTAGAGTGTCTTCCATTGTATAAGTCCGTATTTTACAGTTGGTGTGTGTTGTAAGTTTTTCGTATGGCAATAACAGTTCAATTGATTTTAGCAGTTTTTTAATATCTGGGTATTGCAGTATGGACTGAAAAATAAAAAATGACATAATTCCATTACAAAAAACCAGTATAATTTGCTGTGTATACTGCAGGCAATTGTATCTCTCAGTAAAATCCTCCTGTGGTTTGACCTGTCAAAGTCATTGTCAATGGTATCTTAATCTGGTGAAAATAGTTGTCTGTTTCCATGAATTTATAAAAATCTTAAAATGATCAATATTGAAATTCAAATTAAATGAAAAATGGAAACAACTTACTATGACTTTCTAATGCCTCCAGATTTTGATTTAAACTTTTTTCCTCCGTAAACACATGCATATTTCAATTCATAATATTTGAGATTATGATTGAAATTCTTGTTTGAAGTTAATCTTTTTTTTGCTATCGCAGACTGGATAGTTCTGGAGTCACTTTTATAAAGATCAACAGACTTTGCTTTCATGTAACATTTCAACTTTTTCTCCAAATCTGCTAAAGATGAAAAACTTTCTCCAAGAGAAAACTCTGTATCATTGTCAATAGAGCTTTGAGTTTCCATTTTTGACAACTAAAAAACAAAGGATTAAATTTGAACTAGCAATTTGTTAAATAAGAATTTGTTAAATTGAAGAGGAGGAGAGTTTCAAATCCTAAACAGAAAATATTAAATCACTATGAGAAGTGAATGTTTATCTAAAGAAAACAATGTGAAAGATACCACTGCTAAAAGCCTGTACTGTTTAACTTTACAATAAGAACCCTATAAATTATGATACAGTACTGTAAAATCTGCTTCAAACACCACTGCTAACAGCCTGAACATAGTATCGTAACTTTATTTTTAAAAAAGGCCAAAGTCTGAGAATGCTGAGTTTTAAAAAGGCCTAAGTCCATTTTCTTAGGCCCCAGCCCTTCTAAATCATTATGGACTTCGGCCCTTTTTAAATTAAAGATATTTTTCGTCGAGTCTTCAAGACCAAATTAGAAGATTTTGAACCGCAAAAACCACACATTGGGCATAAGAAAAAGAAGTTTATGGTTTACAGGTTCAGAATATGCAAAAATCTAAATTTTCATAAAAATAGACTTTAGCCTCTTTAAAACTAAGGGGTAACTGGACTTAGGCCTTTTTAAAATTAAGGTTACGGATAGTTCAAATTGACAAGAAATTTGGAAAAATGTTGATACTTTAGAGTCAGAGTAAACTTTTATTAGAGAACTGGAAGACCCACAAATTTCAAGTAGAGACATGCATAGTATGAACTTCCTCCTGTTCTATGTAGGTGGGATAGCAAGCCTTGGGGAAAGAAAGAACAGAAACAATGCTTGAGTAAAATTACATATCAATAAACTTAAATTCTCCAAAAAAATATATACCAGTCATCTGTCCTACAAAACAAATGATTAGGTAACCATTAAAAATTAATCTGAAAAATATCCAATTTTGACTGTATGAAACATGGCTTGAAAAGTGTGTAACAACAATGTCACTATACAGTATTTCAAAAGCTTCTCTTGGAACTAACAATATAAAACATTGAAGCTAGATTTGAAAAAGAGTAATATTGATATTTTTGCAGTGTTAACTTTTTACCATTGCTAAGATACACCCACCTGTTGAATTTTATTTAAAAATTTTGAGATGTGAAAGAGTTATCTCAAAATTATATTTTTCATCATTTTTCATTTTGCAACTTTTGTAGCTGATTTTCATGAACATGTCCACATACCCCTTTTCAATTACATGATTGTGAGTCTTAGAAATATCTTTCATTGCAAATTTTGTCAATCACCTGCTAGTCTGGTGAAAGGGAGCAAAATTGACGGTGTGTGTCCCAAAGTTTTCGTACAGTCTTTCTATGATCACAAAATCTTGGAAGGATGTGCACGTTTTCAGCATTATTGAAATAGCTGCTTGCTTTTCACTTGGCTCTTGGAATTTGATGTCAGTTGCTCCTGAGATCTTGTTGAAAGATGCAATGGAGGATGAGGCAAATGTGGCTATAAATTAATATTTTTCTTTTGAGCTTGTGGTTGCAACGTTGAGATGTAGACAGTGCCTAGCCCATAATGAGAATACCTCTAGCATTATATCATAGAGTAGCTTGAGTTTGATTTGATGAGACAAAATGAAAATAAAATTGAGGAATTATTGCAAGAATTATCAACACTAATCATGTATCAGCTGATTTTCTGTTACATGTTGTATCAAAAATTCATTATAACATAAGAATGGATACGAACAGTGGTTTTTCTCTTGGCTCTTGGAATTTGATATCAGTTGCTCCTGAGATCTTGTTGAAAGATGCAATGGAGGATGAGGCTAATGTGGTTACAAATATTTTTCTTTTGAGCTTGTGGTTGCAATGTTGAGATGTAGACAGTCCCTAGCCCATAATGAGAATACCGCTCAGCATTATATCATAGAGTAGCTTGAGTTTGACTTGATGAGACAAAATGAAAATAAAATTGAGGATTTATTGCAAGAATTATCAACACTAATCATGTATCAGCTGATTTTCTGTTACATGTTGTATCAAAAATTCATTATAACATAAGAATGGATACGAACAGTGGTTTTTCTCTTGGCTCTTGGAATTTGATATCAGTTGCTCCTGAGATCTTGTTGAAAGATGCAATGGAGGATGAGGCTAATGTGGTTACAAATATTTTTCTTTTGAGCTTGTGGTTGCAATGTTGAGATGTAGACAGTCCCTAGCCCATAATGAGAATACCGCTCAGCATTATATCATAGAGTAGCTTGAGTTTGACTTGATGAGACAAAATGAAAATAAAATTGAGGATTTATTGCAAGAATTATCAACACTAATCATGTATCAGCTGATTTTCTGTTAGATGTTGTATCAAAAATTCATTATAACATAGGAATGGATACGAAAAGTGGTTTCTCTCTTGGCTGTTGGAATTTGATGTCAGTTGCTCCTGAGATCTTGTTGAAAGATACAATGAAGGAATGAGGCTAATGTGGTTACAAATATTTTTCTTTTGAGCTTGTGGTTGCAACGTAGAGATGTAGACAGTGCCTAGCCCATAATGAGAATACCGCTTAGCATTATATCATAGAGTAGCTTGAGTTTGATTTGATGAGACAATATTGGAAGAGTTTGACTTGAATAAAGAACGTTTGCACTAATAGGGATGCAATGGTGGCTCTCAAGCTTTAAGTAATGGTAGTTGTCAACAAGTGTTTGTGATGGTTTTCAGAACAGTTCCTTATCCATTTTGTACATAGTTCTTTCAAACACGCCATCATTATTTGCCAGATGAATCAGAAATTATATTCAAGCTACAACCAGCCAGATGAATTAACATTTTGCATAAGGATCATAATAGGATACCTATAACAAGAGTTGAATGTTGTTGGAACAAAAAAAAAATTATTGGTTTGGATGAATTCAAGATAGAAAGTTTGTATAGAAGCAAACACACAAAAACAGTTATCTAAAAATGTGTGCAATAGAATGAAGTGATTAATCGGTGGTGCACCCTTGCAGTTGCCTAATAGTTTTAAGCGACCAAAAACATTGTCCATAATACCATAAATTAAGAGGCTCAACTCATTATTAAAACTTTAAGGTACAAATTTAGTGCACAGATCACTCTTAATGTAGTTTTCTAACGTTCTCACTAAAATGTTAAGACAAGCGTGTTAACTTTTTGCTCAACTTCATCCAAAATATTCTTTTTGAGTGTGTATTACTCTTGGAAATTAGTTTTTTTCTTTACCACCCTAAAAGGTTGAATTTCCAGGTGAGTCAGTAACTAAGTATATGCGTTACCTAATATTTATAGAAAAATAAGAATTAGAGAAAGGTAGCAGGGATGACCCAATCTTAAACAAATTTCCATTGTGGTCCCTCTTAGTGAGGCAGGGGAAAAAATAAGATTATAAATAATTTAAAAAATAAAAAAATAAAAAAGAAGTCACAATTTCTATAATATGGGCAAAACCTGTGCCCAAATGGCCCAAAATTTACTAAATTATCAAAATTAGTTTAGAATTATGCCTGTTTGACATGGTATTCAACTCTTAATAAAGGTCTAAAGAAAAAGCTGCAAACATCTCAAAACAAGTGTATGAGGTTCATATTGGCTTCGACAGTTTTAAGAAAATGAAGTGGTTCCCTGTTCAAGAAAGATTTTCATAAATGGTAAATGTAAATGTTTTCAAGTTTTTAAATCATCTTTGTCTGAAGTATATGGAGGAAATTTTCAAACTTTTGAAGTGCTCCAAAGAAACAAGAACTAGACACCTAAAGTTATTCAAACCTTTGCTAAGACCTCAAATGGTCAAAAAGCTTTGTCGTTCTTAGGCCCTTCCTGAAATAGATTAATCGACCAAATAAAAAATAAACTGAGCGTTAATGCTTTTAAGCACGCGATTAAAGACCATTACTTTGCTCAGATTGTTCTCAGACCAAATATTTAGAATGGTATTTTAAGAAAACTTTTGTTACCATAAATTATCTGTTAAATTTACTGAGAATTTACCAAAAAAAAATATTTCAAATTAGTTTTGCCTTTGCGACAAATCGCAAAAAAATAGGTGCGGATTTTTTACCCCACTATGGAGGAAAAAATCCTCGCATGCTTTTCTTTAAGTGATTGATGACCAACAGAAGTGTTTTTGTGTCTTATTTTGCTTCTTTTCTTGACTTCGGATTAATGTAAAATAATATTAAAATATAACACTGTTGATAACAGCAAAACTAGAAAAACTTTAGTTTCTACAGGTGCGGATTTTTTACTCCAGATACAGATTTCCTATGGGGGAAGAAATCCGCGCCTCTCCTAGCCAATTAGCTAAATGACTGAAAAACTCTTCAATCACAGTTGTACTAGAAGATTTTGGAAAAGTAACTGGTATAGTATACTGAAATTACTTTGGTCTTTTCAAGAAAATTTAAAATTTAAAATTGAGTTTGTAGCATATCAAAGTTATATTTTTGTATTTTTTCAAATATTTCCTATCAACAAAATGCTGAGAAACAGAAAATCTTTTCAAGGTCAAGGATATTATCTTCTTAACTTCAAATGAATGTATTTTTCATTGCAACTGTACACCAGGTGCGGATTTTTTCCCCCCATGAACCCTTGTTAGGATTTTTTCTTTTTTTCCCCCATCTGACTATAATACCCCTAAATTTTTAGAACATTTTAAGAAAATTTCAGTTAAACTCCTATCTAAAGACCAAATGTTGGGTTCTGACTGAATATCTTATCTGAATATCCTGTTCAAATCAAATCAAATCAAATTGTTTATCTCCCCCGTTTGAAATCAATCGCTCCTTTTCAATGATACCCTCCTTTTCTAGCAAAAAACATCCTTCCCCTCCCTTTCGCCCATTTTCAGAAGAGTTGTGCCTTTCAGAAGAGTTGTTGTTGTTGTTGTATCATTTTGAAAAGAGTTGGCAGGCGGGTTCAAGCTACATGTTACTTTCGTTTACTTACTTTACTTGCTTTATTTCATTTAAAGTAAACCTAAGTGCTCTTTAAAGAGTAAAGTCTTCATATTTGAACTCTAATTGAAGTTTTTATTGTACCTAGGGTCCACTGATTTACTGATTGATAAGCTGATTGCTAGCTGTCTAAATAACTAATCATAAAACTGAAGATACAAGCAAACATATTAAAATATCCTCTCCAGTAAAAGCCTAATGAGTTTTGAACACTTCATACTCATTTGCATAAGTCTGATGACAATATGGAAGGAGGATAACCAGAGATTTAATCTTGGCATACGAGGAGAAGGAGACTTACCAATCCGACTGCCACAGGGAGCGAAAGTGAAGAGGGGGTTTCGGTTTATGACCTCTGAGATTTGCTACTGAAAATGAGCCAATCAGGGGACATGTACTACGTCATAATAATCTTCCGGAAAAATAAGAAAATTTGTTCGGGTTACGGTCAGCCGGAAGAATAGACAGTTCGTAATATCTAAGCTTTGAAAGTAAACTATTGGATCGAGAAAGTTTAACACATAGTTCATTCAAATGGGCAGTCAGAGATTAGTTACAGATCGGGAAACTATTCCCTTATCGAGAAACTATTTCCTTTTTCGGAAACTTTTTAAGTTTCCGAAAACGGAAAGTTTCCTAAATCGGCAACGTTTCTGATTTTAGAAACTTTCCCATTTAGGTTAGAATGTTGCTGAAAATGGAAACTTCTCTATGC
>JANSTP010272780.1:0-10264 GCA_025330745.1 Cladonema radiatum | reverse complement strand
AACCAGTATTTGTAATTATTAAGAGATATATCCATTGTGAACATTGTAAATTGAAATATATATTTGATTGATTGATTGATTGATTGAGGTAACTGATACTATTATTGATAAGAATGTGCACGTCAAACTTTTTTACAAATCAACGCCGTTACCCTTGGCTAAATGGCCCACAAATAATATCAGCTGCCAACTCAAACTCACTAGAAATTCCCGACCTTACATAAGCAAATTTGGAAAGCAGAGGAACTTCAACAAATAAGATACCAAAAACTTCCAAAAGCAAATCAAAGCTTTCATCACAATTGTTGCAGATACGCTTTGATTATACGGTTTACTTCAAAACAAGTTACAAGTTATTATTAGAAGGATTCCCATATTACCATCATTGAGTTTTTTAAAAACCTATCCAAAGGTGGAATACAACCTTCGAAAGCACTGAAAATATTTCTAAAAAATAAATCAATAAACTGAGGCATAGCTATTCTTATTGATGAAATGTGAAGTGCGATATCAAGGAGGTAAACCCTTCGGTGCAAATGAATCAAAGGAAATTTATAAAGGTATTAAGACTTTTTTGATTGTTAGTTTCAAGCAGAATCACCTTTTGTTATAAAAGCAGGTTCCAGAAGCCAATATTGAAGGTCCATGGGTTGCAGATGAAGTTGATGAAAGGATCAAATCATATTGCTGTTATTTCAGACCGCCATTCCACTATTTCAGCTTTCAGTGGTTTGAAAAGCAAATAACAGCAGGGTAATACAATTCACTGCATTATTCATCCTGACAATAGGAGTGAAATATTTTTATTTTATGATCCTGCTCATCTTATAAAAATTATTCAAAACTATATAGTTAAGCTCATCAATTTGTGTTGCCCCATCCTTTTCTTTTAACCCTATCTGAGGGGGAGGGCTTTTTTGCCTGTGGGCTCATACTTCCTTTAATATCTCCTATTATAGATATTGTCTACCAAAGAACTGTTTCTTTTTTTTTTTGAACAAAACTACTCATAAAAATTATTGATCGGCAGAATTTACAACAATTTATTTAAATATCTAATGAAATACATTTACATTGGAAATAGTTTGCAATTCAAACAATGTTGCTGTTGCTGTGTTAAAAAGCTTTTTCTTCTATTCACTTTTTGCGGCGTTCCAAGAACAATATCATTATTGTACTATAGGAGAGAAGAAAAAAATGATAAATTAAAAATATTGTAATATCAATTTTTGAAAGCTTGAAGACATTTTTAATAAGATAAAAAAAACTGCTGAATTATTTCTTGCCTCTTTGGCTTTCTTGCGACAAGTTGCAACATCATTTGATTTCCAGATAACTGGAAGGGTATTACTTGTTATATTACTTTTTTTATATTATCACTATTAGGTAACTTCCTAGCTGGAGCACTATTTAATGATACTTGAGCTTTTGATGATGTGAAACTTAAAGTACCAAAGAACTGCAAAATTCCAGAATGGGGGGACATGGAAATGATATTTTTGACATACGGTGCCTTATTTGCAGACGTAACCTGTAGACATGGATCTGCTGATGGTGACATATTAATTTGACCAACACATGCACCTGCTCTGGATAATGGTGGAAATAAGGTGCTGTTTACTTTAGGATTCATAAAGGATGGCGATGCAGGTACCGGTCTGCTGGCAGGAGAAAAAAAAGAACCTTGAGGACATTGAGATATTAGCTGGAAACCCTTAAATTTTAAAATTTCTTTATGCGTCCCAAATTTACTTTTCTTATTGGTTGGAGTTACAGATGGCGTACAAATTTTACGTTTGCTTCCAGTGTCTGCATAAACAAGATGAACAAAATGATTTGGCCTAGAGAATGATTTCAATGGCTGACAAGAATTAAAACAAAAAAGAATCTTCAATGAAGGTTGATGGGTTTTGCTTGGCAGACGTGGAAGACAAGTTCCATTAAAAAGAAGTCGAAGCTTTTCATCCCCAGCATCTGGACAGAGAAAATTAATAGGATATCCTAGGGCAGCGCTTGCAACTAGAATGCAGAAAAAACTTACCCAGGCATCTTGGTTAATGTTTCGACGAGATTCTGACTTGATAATTTCCTCCAATCTCACCCCAGCACTGTCAAATCCAACAGAAAAAAGTACGAAGTTCTCAATTGAAGTAGGTACTTTTTGGCCAAACTTTTTAAAACAAGTACTGAAGTGAGAATGCTCACCGTAGTATTTCCAGTAGCAAAACAATTCAGCAGAAACATGCAATTGAATATCTTCTACAAAAGAATCATCACCAATAAAATGCAACAATAAGGAGCTGTAAAGCAATTTCCATCAACCATTGATCTAAAACGAAAAAAAACCACATGAGACTTCAATATGATCCTTCCACAAAGTTGAAAAAGTGTATGTTGCTCAATTTATTCAAATCGACAATTTTTTTTAAAAAAAATACAAATTATATGTGAACTTCATTATTTTACTGAACCGCCTGAAGAGCCATTACTAGGAATACTGACTAGTTATTGCATCGAGAAGTAAAAATAAATAATTTGAAAGTTAGCTAGCTATTTACTTTTTGCCTGAAAATATTCACAATACAGGGATGAACACGGCAGTACACCAACCAACTAAATAATTCATCTAAGACTGAAAAGTCTGAGTATAAATGATATATATTTAACACTGAAAAATTCTAGTATATACGTCCATGATGAACTACAGTACATCAACAAACTAAACTTGTAGACTTCATACTTAGATGAGTAAATCTAAAAGTCATTGCCTGAACACACGTTTTGTTTTCATTGCCTTTTTGAGCTCAGTCAGCATAATTATGATAAGGTATAAAAAACCAACTTCACTGTAACAGGATGTTATCAAATGTATCTCCACTTAAATGCATAAGCTTCACTCGTTGGTCCATTTTTCTGTGAATTGGGAATATAGATCTCATTCGATTTTTCCCTTCTGTTCACAACCAATTGCCTCAACTGCTCATTTGATAAACATTTAAGGCACTCAATCTTTCTCTCGAAATCTTTCAACATATCTTTCAAAGCATCAGTGTCATTTTCTGAAACAGCTTTTTCAAGACTCGAACGCATGACTTGTCTTGCTGAAGAAGACATGATGAAAGAGGATGGTGGGAGTTTGTGCTTCAGTTTTGGACATGCAGCGAAATATGCCACTTGCAGCAAGAGTCACATGACAACTTTGATCCAATTACAGGTGCCAAGTTTTTTCCTCATCCAATAAGATTGCCTTAAAAAATCACCAGGTGCTGCTAAAACGTCACTGCCGCGAATTGTGGCTAAAACTTGCCCTATCGGAACAGAAACCTTGGACCGAAGTTAATCTCGCTGCACTACGAAATCGCCATGAAAAATCAAATTCGCTAACAGTTTATCATTACATAAAGTAAAAATCCGAAGATTACCTGGTAACTAAAATGATGATTTTCCTTCACGAAAAACTTTTTAATATTGCCGTCAGTGAATTTCTAGTTTTGTTGCATCTTTTTATACTAGTATACTTTTTTATACCTTTTTCTTTTCCATTCTTTTCTTCTTTTTCCCCCGTTTTCTTTCCTTTTTTTTCCTTCAATATTATTGCTACAGCATATGCTGTAGCTACTGCATACTAAATCCGCCCCTGTCCACCCTAAATACAGTTAAAAGATTGTTTAAATTAGCTTAAGACAAAACAGCAATATCTGCATTATAATGTATTTATTATATTAATTTTGAAACTCTTGTAGTAGTTGCTTGTGTCGCATTTAAAAATTTGATCAATATAATCTGCTAAGATCAGAGGTCTCTGTATTAATTAAATCAAAAACAGAGAGAGAAAAAAGAAAAAGAAAACAAAAAAGTTGAAAAAGAAAAATGGAAAGTGCAGCAGGATACCTTGTGATAGAGGGAACATTAAGACTTCATGTGTTGACTGACAGTTTAGGGGAAATCAAAGAATATAAATAAGTTTTAACCCTATTAAGACCAGGTTTTTTGGGAACTGAGCTTCATATCACATGATTAAGTGATGACGTCATCATTCTTCTAAGACACCTCTTTCGACCAATCACATGCTTTTTTGACCAAAATCCTACAACCCTTTATGCGCAAAATGATAGCATAGTTGTAGCTTAATTCACTAAAAACGTGATGATGTCATCACCACTTCTACCGCCTCAGCAAAATTTGGAAATTTCTATTAATTGGATCAGCTCCAATGAAAGGTCAGAAAAATTTTTCATGGTATTTCACGATTGGAAAATTATATATGCTAGGTTGAGAGATAATATTGTAAAAATGCAAGTTTATAATGGCATTTTAGAATGAATAGGACTTCAAAAGTTAGATTATGAAAAATTTTTACGATGAAATCCTACCAACAACTCTCAACAGGTTTGCCACAAAAGACCTTAAAATCGACTTCAAACTTGGCCATGGAACTGACTTGTTCCATCTTTTTGGGAAAACATACGTAATTATTTATTATAATTATTCATTATATTTATTTTAAACATACGTAATTATTCCGGAATTCAAATCCAAACACTTTTTCAACTTCTGCTTTGCATGGGTCATTGACCACACAACTAGCAGCCCAACCTACCCCCAAAGTAACAGTCTCATGGAACGAACCATAGAGACAGTAACACATACTTTACGTAAAGCCAGAAAATCGAATCATGACCTGTATCTCGCATTACTAGCGCTACGAACCGCCTACCTAGAACAAACATCTTAATCTCCAGCATCACTGTTTTTCTATCACCACCCTCGAACATTGTTACCATCTCTACAAGTTCAAAAGCCAGCGTCGACCTCTTGCGTAAAACCTACATGGCAAGGAGGTAAGTCTTCAAAGAAACAGTCATTGCCACAACACCAAGAAGGTGATAACATACGTCTGCATGATGGAAGGTCATAGTCAATTCCAGGAACTGTCATTTCGAAAACACAGCATCCATGATCATAAGTTGTAAAAACAAAGTCTGGAGAATTGCAACAGAATCGTCGACACATCCAGAAAGCAAAACACAAACCAACATACAAGTCTGATTCCGAATTCAGCTTGATTCAACCGAGCGATTCAGAATACGATTCTGATGCAACAATTCCTTTCAATGGTAACAATCACGTGCAAAATCTACAACAACTATCTGTGACTGAACCGAACCATGAATGTATTGAGGAACCGACCACTGCCCCAACCGCAACATCTCGTTCTGGCCGAAACATTGTGCGACCTAACTTTTTGCGAGACTACACTTCAAATTGACTGATGTCGTTTTATATTTATGAACTCATCATAAGTGCAGGGATGTTATGTATTACGTACGTTACTTTGTTTACGCTCTGCATCCGAACGAACATACACATCCGTAATGTCTATATGGACCCTTATTTTTAGTTATGTATTATATTCTTGTTCCAACATGACTTCTTGCTAACACGTGTGTTATCTCTCCTCCTAAACGTAGTTATTTTAGTACATTACAGTCGACTGCTTATGGCAACAACTGAGGAAACTGCCTCCATTCTTGACCATCTTATTTCTTTCCATGAACCTGGCTCACCTTCTTCAATCCACAAAATCGCACCTTAAATATCAATTAGTAAATCATTTGTACACCGTCTTGTCAAGAAAAAGGATATTCATTGTTACAAGCGTTTAAAAACACCTCAAATGACCGTAGCTTGCCAAAATTGAAGATTAGAGCGTGCAGGAACACTTCTTGATCGTCTTTCAGTGCATTCACTTCTGTGGTTCTTTTTTCAAGATAAAAAAGATTTCCAAGTGCCTACGAATCCCCAAAATAATCTACTTTACTTCAATGGATCCAAGCCCAATCAAGCCCAAAACCTTCTCGAGCAAAAGTTGAAATCGAGAAGTGTGAAAAACACTGATTGGCCTCTGAGTTCACTGGACTGTAATCTCTTAGATTTCTATATTTGGGATCAGTTTCCAGAAAAGGTTTATGAGGTTTGCCACAGCTGTCTTTTAGCGACTGAAGAGTAATTGAAAAAACGAATTCGGGATGTTTGGAATGAATGTGCAACAAAATCTTTGGGAGATTTAGAAGGTTATGAAACAGTTTCTCCTGCAGTTAGAAAAAGAAGGTGTTGGTGTAAATGAAGGTTGAACAATTAAAACTGCCTTTGGATAGAAAGTGATTTGCTGTATTAATTGATCACGATTGATTGTGTTTTCATTCTATGTCCTGCGAGTTTATACTATTTAAGTATTTTAGATATAATTGTAAACAGTATAGAGATGAATTGAAACAGAAATCTAAAATCTCAATATGACCTCAGAAATTTTACTTTCTACTTTTTACTTTCTACAGGCATCCTTTTTAAACATCCACCACTGATTTGAACATAACTTTTATGATTTTTAGCTCTATATACTTAAAATTTAGAACATTACTTTAATTATAGTTTTGGATTATTTATAACATTTTTCTAAATTTTTATAACAATTCGACAAAGCAACATCAAAAAAACATTATTTAAAAACATGTAAAGTTTTTTTTGGGACATCCGATACGTCAAGCATTACTTCAAATATCAACATGATGTGTAGAACAAACAGAAGGCCGAAAGGTCAAACTTATTTATTAATCACTTTATGGGGAAAAAATTACATAAAATCACAGGTTTTATGAAACTTTGGTGATCATTCAAAGTCTGATAAATTTAATTGGTCACCCACAACATCTCTGAAGAGGTAAGGGACTGAAGGAGTCAGTGTATTTTGTAAGAGTTGAGGGTTGGTATTTAGAATAATGTTTGTATTCTTTCCATATCTGCTTTTTGTTTATTTTCGTTTTGAATGGAAAGAAATATTTGACACCCAATTTCCTTCGTTTGATGATGTCGCAAGAAATTCATGTCAAGCGGCAAGCAATGTTACAGGCATCAACGGCAGTCAATTTTCAATGCTTTCCGGGAAAAATTGTCAGATTCAGGCGTTGAAAACATCTGCCGCATGTAAAGACAAAAAATATGAGAGACTAGGGAAAAGATATCTGACTTAGGGTTCGACAAATCGTAAGAGGTAAGAGTACGGCAGCAGCATTTGAAATGTACTTGATAGCCAACAGAAGAATAAATGTTTATCTATAAAGCCAGTTTTATCTCTAAACACCGCATTTTTGGCACTTTTTAGTCTGCAATTTTTATATATTTATAACTCAAGTACTAAATCGAATTTCTTCTGTATATGAGGGCATACAAAACAAAGAAATTATTTGTACTTTTGGAGATATTGGTGTACTTGCGCACTCTCGCAAAGGCAATTGTCATACTCTGGGAATAAAAAAAAAATAAAAATAAAAAAAAACTGATTTCAGCTTGAAACATAAATACTAGTCAAATGAGCAAATTAAAACAATAAGGGTGCCATTTTGGAAAACACATTCAACTACACACGAGTCCCAAATACGACTACGTACGGGTACATACGACTACATACAAGTTCAATTTCAACTACATATCAATATGCGCGGATACATATGAGTGCGTACAGTACTGACAAGCCAGCAATATGAATGAATACGAGATATAATTTCTTCGTGAAAACTATTGAGCTATTTTATGTATAATCGTCAACAGTTCAAAATTACTCTAATTTGATTGGCAGAGAAGGCAAAACAAGAGAGCAATTAAATCGCTAATTGCACTCGGTAGAGTGCCATTACATAATGCAAGAGGTTCGGTTTCTCATCTTTCTTGCTTGAGATGAGACAAAGTGAAGAATAAGGCCAAGAATATAGGCAGAAAACAGATTTAGAGGGATTCTCAAATAAGTATTCCTCCTTTAAAACTATTCTACTATTTAAGATTCCTTTAAGGAATAGAAGAATGAACAGAGATGAGTAACAAAAAAAGACATTTTCAAAAACGTCAACCTGGAGTATTTACAACATTGCATGGCATTCCCTATGAGAGACGCACAAGAGAAACGCGCTCAAAGGCTGGTAGAGAAACTGTGAAAAGGTATATACCATAAACGTCGAATTTTTCTCCACAACCGAACAACTAAGAGTGATAAAACAAAACATTCCATGTAATGAATCTTCTATCAAATCAATTTGGACGACATTCAATCAAATACTATGGCTTTTAACAAAAATACTAAGCTTGTTGAAAAACGTTGAACGTACCTAAAGTGAAAAGAATCACTTCTATATTCCCTAGCTACATTCCCCTTCCCACCTAGCTATTCACATAAGCACCAGCTCACGCAATCCTTCTAGCTAACCCCTAACTCTTCTTCCAGCCTCTTTTACAAGACCCCTCATCCTAAAAAAAGAACATCAAAATAAGGTAAAGTGAGAGGTACCTGACAATTCTTAAACAGTTCTTGAAAAATTCAAAATAAGGATTGCAAGACAATATAAAACGATATAATAGGCGGTATAGATATAGATATAAAACGCATAATTAATATTTTATGTAACGAACTTTTGTTGCTGAGTGATTATTATGATTGTACATCGTCTTTTGAGACATATATTTCTGGTTTCATGAAAAATATTGGTTTTTTTCTGGATATGTGTTCCTTATTCAAATGGTAAAAGGTGCATTTGAGATCTGTAGAAAAACATAAACTACCATTTTCGAGAATCTGTCTGTCTTTGTGTGAGTGCCAGTAGGGTACGCGTAAGGAATTGAGAGATGTTATATGCAAGTCTTAACTAACATTACTAACTAACATTGGCGGTCGGCAGAATTTGTCAAATTTTGCAGGAACTTGATTTTGCGGTTTTAGGCAAAAACTACTTCCCCTAAGGTAGACATTTTAGCAATAAGAGGAAAGGCACTGTAAACTTTGTTTATAATTCTCATTTCTACAAAAATGTTCTATTATGATGTTATAGGTACAACTGCTTCCAACGCCCCAAACAAACTTCTACTTAATTCATTTGAAAATAAATTTTGTACACTGATTCCACATTTCATCAAAAAATATTAACAGCAACAAAAGTTATTAAAATGGACACCTGTTTAGTCATTCATTTAGTCAAAACAATCTCTTAAAAGTTTTAAAAATTCACAGGGATAATTTATATACTTTTGGCATTGCATATATGTTTAGTGCATGTGAAGCTTCTAAAATAATGATATTCTTTGCCAAGATGAAGTTATGCAATATTTGCGAAATAATATCATTTTGGAGATTTTTTCCTTTACAGTCGCGGGGTGATTTTTCTGATGACATTGTTCATCAAAATTGTCTTGATAATAAGTCAAGGAGGATAAAGTTTTGATATCGTGAAACATTTACAGTACCTAGAGAATATATATAGTTACAATGCTAAAACTGGATCAATTAATTCAGAACGCAAATGCTGTTTGTTTGATTCAAATGATTTTTTGAATAAATAATGAAAGACAAAAAAAAAAAGGAAAATATGAGAAATTCCTTCAAATCAATATCTTTCAATTAAAAAATAATTATATACTGTACTGTTCTCAGATCTGGCCTGATTTCATATCAAAAAAATAATTAATCCAGTGCTCATAACTTCCGTGAATATGGTGAGCTTGATGAAACACCAAAAACGAGCCTCTTTAGCTTTTTCCAAGCTTGATTTAATAAAAATATGTATTACAATCACAGAAACATTATCTCAAAACATTGTTTTTGATACCGAGCAAGAGAAATCAAAGCTTTTTAAAAAAGATTTTTAAGAAATTCAATGTTTTTGGCAACTCACATTAGACTATAAAAATCATCTTATCAACTTCATAAAGAAGTATTATTGAGGTATGTATTTGGTCTAAAATTTATGAATTTTTTTAAGCTCACTCTCCACTAATGCCTTATATATTTGGTCTATATTTCACCTCAGCTTCCACCTGCATTTCTTAGTAGACCTGATCAGAGAATACATATCTTGTCATTTCGATTTTTCATGCAGAGTTACCTTTGATTATATGAAAAAATAACTTTAGAAATAATACAAAGAAAAAACAAAATAAAGATTATCAACAATCAATGACTATAATAGCAGGATTATTTTATTGTACCAAAATAAAGAAAATTCTGCTTACTAGTCCAAAAACTTTGTGTCGTTAGGTGCCTATCAGCTGAATTTCAAGATTGTAAGCCAAAATATGGCTCTTTCTTCCTTCAAGACTATTTCTTTTCTGCTAAACTAAGAATACAGTTACCAAATACTGAGACGTAGTTTTGATTTTGTTGGCTTGGCATCATCTACATCCATCGATAATAAAAGTCAGATAAAAATATTGCAGTTCCAAG
>JANSTP010272769.1:0-10264 GCA_025330745.1 Cladonema radiatum | reverse complement strand
TCTCAACAACTCTACGCAAAGAACGATTCTGATTAGTTTAAAGCAGAAACTTATTATAACGGAGATAATGATGAAAGAACTGAAAAAAACATATGCAAAGAAATAAGAGAAAAAAGTACGGAAAATGAAGAAAAAATACATGGGTAATCTAAGAAAAATTTACCTACGGAAATTTATAAAAAATGATACACAGGTAATCTAAGAAAAATTTACCTACGGAATTTTTTAAAAATTGTCATATTTCTAAGTGGGTTGGCATATTTTAATTTGACATAACATCTTTTGTACTCAATCATTTACATTGAATTTTTCAGGACCGCTTTAGTTTAGATTTCAACTTATGATTCTCAAAAACAAAAAATTAAAAATGTTCAGGGAGCATGGTTTTTTGTGAAATGGATCAAAATTGGGCAAAAAATAATATTTTCCCAACTTTTCACCTAAATTACTTATAAAGTTTTGGGAAAGACTTTAAATGTTTGCAAAAGTACAACTGCAATACATAGAAAATAGGGCCGATAAAATTGGTTTTGAAGTGCGGGGACCAAAATTGAAGTTTCTAAAACTGTTAACCCTATTCAGACCGGGCTATTTAAGGGCTCTGAAAAGCCAGGGGGTCTGGAGCCCCCCCCTTATTTTCTCAGGAAATACAAATGCAATCACCATGAAACTTTCAGGGATGATAGTTGGCCATGTGAATATCCAAAATCATGCAGAAGTTTTTTGCTGACGTCATCCAAAAGATGATGACGCCATCACGTTTGCTTTGCCCAGGTGAAGTCCAATTTTCGCCTTCTTTTCAATTTTGCTCATTTTGAGTTGTATAATTTAGAAAAAAAATATTGAATTAACTATTTTCTATGTAATTTTGGCCAAGGAATTCAATTCTGAGGCTTAAAATTGCCAAATCATACAGCAAGAAAATTTTGCCCATTTTTGGGATCGGGACGCCCCAAAAAGTGCGTGGCCAAGGGCTCCGGTGAAAACGTTTTCAAATTTTTTTTGTCCCACGTATTTCTTATAAATTTTTGTGAAAAGTCACAAAATTTCAAGGCATAACTCCTTTTAGTTCAGAAGTTATCATAAAAAAAACTGATAGGGGGCTCCAAAAGCCCTCCCCGGCCTGAATAGGGTTAAGAACTGTGGAGAAACTTTTGAATTTTTAACGCTCGGAAGCGGCCAAATTAGCCCAAATTTTGGAAAAATTTAAACATTATTAGGAGCACCCTTGCAAGGTCAGTCCTCAAAATTGCTTGTATTTTGGGGAATTTTGGGCCTCAACCTTGCTTAGCATTGTTTTTTTTTTAACATGTTCATGCTTCTAAAAATTGAAAAGAACAGGATCAAACTATCAATTTAATTCAAAAATGCTTTGAAACCTGCTCCTTGTGAGAGACTGAACCGTCAAAGTTCATACTTTATATACTTTTGATGGCTATTGTTTAAAAACCGGTTGAACGTTAAGAAAATGTGCATCGTTTAGCAAGTATACTGAGAAACTAAAATGACCAGTAAAAGAACCATATAAAAGACTAGTAAAAACCTGAATGTTTTTTTTTTGTTGTTGTTGTTGGATTACAAATAAGCTGAACTGTTTTTAAAAAGTTTTTATTTGCTACTGCATTTATCAGTATGCAACTATAAATAAGAGAATGATCAGTGTATTTACATACTTTTATCTCAAAGGGATAAAAAAGAAATTTTGCTCTGAAAAAAACTGGGGGGCCATGGCCCCCCGACCCCCCTGGTATTGTCGGGCCTGGAAAGACTTACTAACAGAAAAGAGTGTCGAACATTATGTCAGGGGGTAAGAATATTACAAAAAAATAAATCAGGGGCTAAAAATACTTCAAAATTTGAGCAATAACGGGCAAAAAAACTATTTTTTTTTAATTTTTATTCGAGGAAGTACTTTAAATGTTTACCAAAGTACTAGTGCTATACATAAAAAGACTTAATACCAGAGAAAGGTTTCATTAGCCAAGTATATCATTTTTCTCACAAACAAAGGATTATGACTCCTTAATTCAAATATTTATGTCCCATTGCTTCCTCTCCCTCTCATGACTCCCTCTCTTCTTATTTATGATCCTTTGTTATAAGAATGACTGACATATACTTTTCTGTCAATTGGCACACATTTTGACATTTTTTCAGGCATTTCGTTTCTTTTTGATCAAGGACCATAAAGCCACAATTAGACCTTCTAGGCTCTGTAACTTCTCGCATAGATTTTTTCAACCCCATATCTTTTATGAAATAACAATCAGGATAAAATATCCAATCAATTGATACATAAAAAAATAAAATTGAGAATTGTATAATTTTTTTTTGTATATTGTAGCATCATATTCAGAGCTTCTAGGCTATTTAGTTTCTTACATAGACTTTTTAACCTCATGTATTTTATTAAATAAAAATCAGAATAAAATTTCCTATCGATTGATATATGAGACATCAAAAATTGAGAGATTGTAACAAAACTTATAACACAGCAATAAAATGGATATAAGTTTCTTTACTGAGATGTTGCCATCTAGTTAGGTATTCCACTCAGTAAAATATTTTTATTTATGGTCTAAGGACTTCAAAAAACCTCAGGAGAAAAATTAATTTTTCAGGTGGTTATTACCCCACTCCCCCCCCTCCCTATGCCTGGTCTATGAATTATGAATCAAAATAATGAATTAAAATGGTGAATTTCTTTCAGTAGATGCTAACAAGCTTAATACTTTCTTTTTTAATCTTTAAGAGTCTCTAGAATGAAAAAAATTGTAAAAATTGTCGACTTGATGATATTAAATTTACAAAATAAAAGAAGCTGAAACTTACATATTAGCTTCTTTGATTATAAAACTTCTCACATTATCTTGTGAAAAAGCCAGTTGTAAGAATAATTTATCATATCTCTTGTTACATTTTATCTGCATGAAATTTGAACACCTTGACGATTTCCATGCCTTCAAAATTTTTCTGTCGAGTGAATCAAAATATCTATCTTCTCGAAAAAGATTCTTTATATAAAACTGGTTTTGCTTCTTTATATCATCTGCTACGATAAAAAGTTTTGTTGTTGCTCGACAGAAGCAATCAACGAATCTATATCGAAGAAACTTTGATCCAAAGGGAAACATAAAAATAAAGTTTGCAAACTCATATCCTCTTACACTTGTATAATCAGTTAAAAAAACTTTGTACTCTGAATGTTTTTTGTAAACTTGTCAATTTCACTTGTCCATATACAGGAGCTGCTATCCAAGTAACCATAAACTGCATTATACAAATCTTCATCATATGTGCAAATGACATGTTTTTCTATAAAGTTTTCTTTGGTCAAGATATATGAAAGAAGAGAAGTATATATGACGTGAATTCCATCAGGTACATCAGAATCAGTTTTGTCAAAAAAATAAACTTCGACTGGACCAGCTTGGATTGATGTGTAGCTTATGTTGCTTTTATTATACTTTAAACTTATAACATTAGATCCTTTGTTGTATGTGTTTTTTTCCCTACCTTGTTCTTTGTCTACATATGTTCCATTAATTTCAAAACTATTGTTGTCGTCAATTTTAACAACACTTGACTCAATGACTTTACCTGTAGCATTTATAAAACTGATAATCTCTAAAGAATTTCGCAGAGAATAATCAAGATAATAGCAAAAAAAAGTTGTTTTTTCTTTTAAACTTTCAATTTGATACCCAATATCAAAAAATTCTTTTGATGCAAATTTATTAATTGTTTCTTCCATTGATTGTAGTGATATTGAAATATGTGAATTTTCGTAATTTTCTAACAACTTTTGGAGCTTTGAGATCTCGTTGTAATCAATAATAGATCCATTGAACTCATCAACAAATATATTAGAATTAATATGTCTATTTTCAGATGCATTTATTACATACTCAAGAAGAACAGACAATTTTGGGACATTGTTATAACCAATTAAATCACTGCTTTGGCAAGCAAAAATATTCTTCTGTTGATATTTATTCTTCTTTTTCTTCTTGTAATCAACAAATTTTGATTGTTGATCATTGCATACTAAGTATGCAATGTCAGAATCACTCATGTTATTAACTACATTCTCAAATCTTTTCAACAAAACTAAACTTTTACCGCTTCCATATGAACCTTTCAGGATAATTTGTTTGTTAGTCGAATATAATGCTTCATATTGAGCTGGTGTAAGAAGGACAAGTTTTTTTAATTCATCCATTTGATCCTCGCTTAATGATGAAAAAGTTCGCAATTCTGTGTTTTCTAAAGCTTCATAAATAAATATATCACGTATGAGAGTTTCACTTAAATTTTTCTTTTTCTTCAATTCTTTTCCTTTCAAAGTCGCTTTGATTTTCTGCCGATATTTAGAAATTGCTTCGTACCATTCTAAAAATGTTTCTTTACAGGTAAACATATCTTCATGGACATAAAGGTTACTATCAACACATGACTTACAGAAGCCTGCTTGTTCATTGTTAGAATCAACAATAACATTAACTTGAAGAATATCTTTTGTGCCAATCTCCTGATGAAGAATATTGGCGATTTGAACATTGGATTTTGACTGATGAAATGCATAACCTAATCCATGTGTTGATTTTGTAACATACAAAATAATCTTTTACAATGTAACAAAAATAATGATTATCGAAGTTACTCCTTCGAAACATACATGGTTTGAATATTCGAACATATTTACTGAAATGATATCCTTTACAAACAAAACCATCATCACTTGTATCTGTTAGAAACTGTTAGAAAGTGTTTCTAAAATTTGACATGGTTTGCTTGTTATTTCTGAAAAATCAATAGCTTTCAAATTTTTCAATATTTCATATGTCTTCCAGTAATACTGTTTTGTCTCTCTCCATTCACTGAAGTTTTGGTAGTCATGAAACCGATACTCATTTGTACCAACAGGAACTCGTATGATTGAATTTTCCTGATCAGTTATTTGAGTATCAGTTGATTTGAACGTGAATGGATGACCAACATAAGACATTTTTTTGTTGTCAAGATATGATTTAAAAATTAAAAATGATAAAAAGAATGCAAAAAATGTTATATTAACAAAGAAAATAAAATAAAATTTAGCAACATTTCATTTCCTATCAGACATATATAAGGAACTTAAATGAAAAATAATATATTGTCATATTGAAACATTGTATATTTATGACACTTGCTCTTCCACTTTAAATAACTTGTTAAATTTATTGAGGGTAAGAGTCTTAAAAGAGTCTTAAGAGTTTTAGTATATAGAAAAAAACATGGCGAATCATACTACCAAGCTAACTAGACAAACTGAAATCCAAAACGGAATGAAATATTTAACTTTCGAAATGTAAAAAGGCTATCACTAGAAAAGCTGTCCCCTATTTTAAACATGTCATCACTCACTTTTTTTAAAAATTTAAATTCTTTCCTGACAGGAGAAAACTATAACCAGTAAAGCAATACTTTCTGTGAGTTCTTACTCAAGTTTTTTTAGCTTGAGCCTGCACGATCAATACTTGGACAACATGGGAAAAAATGGAAGAGTGAAACATTTGGTATAAAGACTATGGAGAGTTCCACTTAGAGACAATGAAGGATTCAGACCGGAGACCGAAATACACCAAGAGTAATAGTATTTCTCTATTAAATTGTTTGTGTTCTAAATGAGATTTGAAATGTTTAATCCATTTAAGTGATCAACTTCCTCATATTTTTTCACTGTTAGTCTGGCACCACTCTAGCAGAATTAATGAGACAAATTTAGGACAAATTGGGAAATGAGCTGAGACCCTCAGATCAATGGATTCTAAACAGGAATGGACTAGATTGCTAGTTACATCCTTGCTTAAGTACAAGGACATGAATATAAAAATTTTTCATTCAAAAAACGGTGCTTTAAAAATTCAATTCTTAAAAATTTCAGACAATCTTTAAAATACAAATACAATATCTAATATCACCTACTGAAACTTCAACTTGAGCAAACAACTTTGGATGTTCAGTTTCCAATTCTTTAATTACCAATCTGCCATCTTTAAATGTCAACAGTATTTTGTGCAAAAGCGCCCTTTTTTGACTTCCTTTATCATTAACTCTAAATTTCGTTCAGCAGTTGTTGAAAATAGTTCTTTTGCAAGTAATTCAAATATGATTCTTTGAAATCTAATATTCTCCCGAATTCCCTCCATTCTGTTAACTTGCCAACCATTTCTATAATCACTAGAAGGGAAGAAAATAACTCCAATTGTTATCATAATGTCAATATGAAAATACAAAGCCAACAACGAGAAAATATTCACGATTTTATAAAACGTAATTAGTTAGCAACTTTGTACAGATAAATATCATTATTAGATTTTAATTTAGAGACACACTTGTTTTCATCTTCTAGTAACAAAAAATTTGAAAAAATTTATGTAAAAACTGACAGTTTACTTCAGCATCACTGGCACCAGCTTTTATGAGGCGTCCCATATAATTTGATGCTAAATGTTAAATTAAAAATAAAGTAAATCTCAAATACATTTTACTTCTTCATAATAAAATCAAATCTTATTAAATCTAATGTTAAAAAATATCCTAAAATAATAAATAATTATATCAAATAGTCATAGGTATAGGTATAGGTATATGTATATGTATAAACATCCCAGATATGCCATAAACACCAGTGTAAAGGTCTTCAAATGAATAGTGTGCACTGTTCTGAGCATACATCTACACACACGATAATTGATAGTGGAGATAGTGTTGATGAGCATGTAAATGCTGGTGTTGGTGATTCTGACAGTAGATATACTGATGACGTTTCTAGTAGTAGCCTAAATGAGCTGTTTGGTGACTTGAGCCTGTACGATAAAGACAAGAATGTGATGTGTGGTAACGGATATGATGACGATGAAGAGAAAAGTGAGATTGGGAAGAGGGGTAGGCGGAAAGAGAAGTCTGTTGCAGGATGTATTGGTTGTGATGGATGGAACAAAAACATGAGAGCAAGTAGAAGAGAAAAAAATAGAAGAAGTTGAAAGATCCAAAATCCAATTTCATCAGGTTTTCATGCAAATAATATTCAACTTCAGCCTAATACATCGATTGAGGTGAAGAGGTGAAGAAGAGGTGAAGCAACGAAGAGGTGAAGCAAAATTATTATCATGTCAACCCCAGAGAACCAACTCTTTCAAAAAATTGGGTGAATCCTAAGCAGATTGGAGTCAAGAAGCAAGCAGCTTCAATATATCCCAATTTATGGATGAAGTGAAGATATGGATAAAAATGGAGTCAAAAGAGGTCTTGATGCTTAACCAAGTTCAAGATCTTAGACAGGAAAATAGTGATGCCAAAGAAAAAGGAATGCATGACTTCACAGAAAACAAAGTGTTTTCCTGGGTAGAAAATCATAGAAAAAGTGCCTTATCATGTAAACGAGTATTTTCAGGAAAAAACAGAAGAATGGTGGTGAAAGGTTTCTCACAGCTAGTTGTGTTGCACGAGAATTTGAAGAGATGAATCTTGATTTATGGACAGATTCACCAACATGTATTTCGCAATCAATTCGTAGTTGAATGACGCTCGTAGTTTCCTCATGCTTTAGATAAAATTCCATATTACTTCTGCATTCCTAAAAGGTAATGAGACTAACAGATATGATTTTATCAAACCTCCAAAAAGGTTCCATGAAAGTGGAAAAATATGGAAGCTTCAAAGATGTTTATACGGACTGAATGATGCACCCAGATAATGATACAATCAAGTTCATGATGTTATTGTATTTCTAAAAGGTAAAGCAAGTAAATATGAAAATGCATCGTTTTTATGGCATGATAAAGAAAATTCAATTGACGGAATCCTTGTAACTCAGGCCGTGATGAATAAAATTATGAATGGTTTCAAAATAAGTAAAAGAGAAGGTTACTACAAATATCTTGGCCTGAATGTTGTTCAAAAGAAAGACTGTGTATACTTTGATCAAAACTGATATATCAAAGAGTCTTTTCTTTTATTTGTTGATATCGGTGCTGATCAAATTTCAGAGAAAAGTGAATTATTAAGTACTATTAACAAAATTGCTAACAATATTCAAACTTTTTTACAAACCTCAGTTCCACTTTAAAACAAGCAAAAGTTAATTGATTCCTTTCCTTAGACTGCTTGCGTAATATTTTCTTCTTTTTTTCCTCTTTTTTGGCCAAGAAGCTGTTTTTTCATCGTCTTTAGATTGTTGTCATCATAACAAAAATTAACAATTGTTTTTTATTTTTTTCTGTAAAAGCAGGCATTTTTTTTTTAGTTCCAAATTGTCCTTTAATTGTCTCGGGGTCTCGATTTAATATCACAAAGAATCTTTTAAGAATTGTCCAACTTTTTTTTGAGATACTCTCATAGGGAAACCTCTGATATTTCCTACAGATAGTTCTGAAATGCTAATGTGAATTAGTAATCAGTAACCAATCAGGGCGGAAATTTGGCTAAACCTTTGCCTATTACTTATAATCTTTTAAACCTAAGTTTACAACTTAGTATTCAAACTTTATTATTTTTTTGAACCCTGCCTCATTTTAAGGGTAAGTTTCTTGAAGATTTTCTGTGTACCCTGTCTGTATTGTGAGTAATTCACTAAATTCATTTTGAGATATTGTGTTCTTCCTGTTTACTTGTGAAACAAGTTCACATTAACTTTGCCCAAATCTATTATAATAGACTAACTAGCTGAACACAGCGTTGCACAACACTGAAGCCTTGTATTGGCCTGCTGACAGAGTCCCAAATTGCTCTGCAATCCCTAAACCATAAATCAAAGCTCTAAGTTCTGCAAAACATGTGTAAATTATCTTTACTAAGTATATTCAGCGAAGGTAAGGTCTTGTTATCAAGATTTTCCTGCACTTATAACAGCATAGATTTTGGCGATCGTAAGGAGCATATAATAGCACTACGCATGATGCTGCAACGTATAGACCTGCTAACGCAGTTCAAGCAAGAGATCGCTATGCAATATCTGTTATTCAAAAAAGGTTCACAAAACAAAGGTTCATAGATTGACTAAACAATTTTAGTCAAGTAATTCACAAAGTAATATTATGATGAGCAATTAGCTTCCATGATACCTGGACGTAAAACCTTGTGCAAAGAGTTCAAAAACGTTTTTGGTTTTTGTCTTCTAATTTTCGTTATCCACGGTAAAGTATTGGTTTTTTCCTTGATTTCGCCATGAAAATTTTCAAAAATACTATATTTAAGACGTCACAGACTGTTGCCATGGTAACAAAAGCAAATAATTGACCAAAAAACCTTAGAATGTATGGGCCATATCTGTGCCAGGTTTGGTTACCTAAAGTAGCGTATATGTCTTGCTATCAAATGTTTTTAAAAATTTCCATAACTATGACGTCAGAAGCTGCTTCCATGGTAACACAGAAAAAATGTAGATCTAAAAACTTCAGAGCCATTTGAGATATCAAAGTCTTCTTATTGAATTTGTTGAAAATTTTTGTATGTGTTGAAGGGTATTCCTTTTTAATTTAATAAGTCAAACCTCCTTGTATTGGCAAAGTTTTCTTTTTCATCCTTTTTAGCCTTCTTAACACAACAAATATTTGGTATAGTGCAAAAAATATTGCTTTCTATGCATTTATACTACATGTTTTTTATTGCAATTATTCGGTGCTTTCTATACAGGAATCTTCATACGGAAAATGTCAGCTTTTTCTAGGAATATTGGAGTGGTTTCACTCAAAAAATGTTGATGTTTTCGGATAGGTTTTTATTTAACATAGTTTTGAGCCAATGAATATCTTCTACTTTGCTTTCGTTTTCCAAATAAAGAATGCTCAATTCCATAAAAGGAAGTATAGTTAGTAGGAAATATATTAATATATACCTAAAGAAGCAGAAAAATTATATGGTTTAACCCTCCATTCAGCAAAAATGTGGACTTTAACATTGGTAGCTACTTTATCAACCTGATCGACAAACACTCTCCGAAAAGAAGTAAATTCAACAAAATTTTTAACCGAAATACGTTAAAATTTAGTTACAGCTGCATGCCAAGTATCCAATCCATAATTAACACTCACAACAGAATTTTATTAACCAAAGCACCGAAAAATGAGAAAATATGCAACTGCAACAACAAAACAGCATGTCTAACATCATTTACAAAGCTACTATATCATCAAGCGATAAAGTGTACGAACCTAAAGTTTATATTGGAATGTGTGAAACCACATTTAAAGCCAGATACTACAATCACAAGCAGTCGTTT
>JANSTP010272758.1:0-10267 GCA_025330745.1 Cladonema radiatum | reverse complement strand
GCGGGTTTCCATGGGGCAGGAGTGCTCAAAAGCTTTCCCGGCTCTGTGATGAACTCAAAATTGCATTTTTGCATTATGCTGTATATATAAAAATTTGTTTCTTTGAGAAAGATCCAGACCTGAGTTTGCTTATTTTTTTATACATCAAAGGCTAGTTGCTTATAAACTGGTTGGTGATAAAAAAGTGTATAAAAATCATCCTTTACTTATTTTTCAGAAAGAATTCGATGTTCCCGATCAAATTGCGAGTATTTTAAGTATGCCAAGTAGACTTGATACTGCTAAAGTCTATGTTTATCAAAAAACATCAGACATAAAAAAAGATATGGCAGCAAATGCTGGCATTGAAATCTTGAACGGAGCTTTCTCTTCAAGCGTGTCTTATAGACAAATGAGCAACGTATTGACAAATTCCTCCAAGTATATCGAGGATATACAGTCACATGTGTCGGCCTTTAAAGCAAGTCTTCTTCCAATTTTTGAACTGTCTATGGAAGGCACTTCTGCAAAACGATTTATCGATAAATATTTAAATGAATCAATAGGTAAAAATAACTACAAAAGATATTTCGAATTCATCGGACATTTTGGTACACATTTTTTTAAAGATGGTATATTTGGTGGAGCGATTCGAATTACTGTTGAAACAGAAAGGGATTATTTTGAAACAAAAGATGAGACCGAAATCGAAGCCGAGGCTCAAGCATCTTACAAGCACTATGTTAGTGTTAATAGTGGATTTGAAAAGGGTGATTCATCGTTTTCATCAAAGTTTGAGAGTTCTTCAAAAAGAACGACAAGGTAATATAGAATATTGATTAATTTTTTCGAACTTAAGCCCACCTTTTTCTTATTTTATTGATAATTCCAGCTATTTTTTATTGGCTATCATTTTTATATTGGTGTGAAAGAAGTATTGTCTCAAAAATTAGCAATTTTTCTTTAAATAGAGCTTGAGGGGTAGGGTTGGTTGAATGTCAATTTTAAGATGAACTTGCTATCTTCTACAAAAATTAATATATTATCCCTTATGGTATCACGTGTGCACTGGCGTGTTAAAAATGATTTTTTTTATTTCAAGTTGTGTATTTGGTGTAAAGTATGGGAAAAAAATTATGGTGTCAATTGATTTGACCAAATTTGGTACTGTGACGTCATCAAAAGTCCCGTCGGTCTACCGAAAAATAGTTCCTCAAAAATTAAGTTTTTAAATGTCAATGGGAAGACCTCATTGAGTCGAACATGAAAAATATAAAAACCTAGGTCTGAAAATGTTTGCTTTCCATTTTATATGCGAAAGAAAGTTGTATAAAATGCAGACCAGTAATTTACTAACCAGGTAATATTCTCATATAGAATGGATTGTGTTAATGCTAATCATTAAATATCTCACACGTTTGCTTGTAGGGATGAATTAACTCATTGAGTGAGTAATGTTTGGTCTGGTCTGTAAAATATACTTGGCAATTTACAGGCCAGGCCACAGACTCAAGCCATCCCATCTACCTCTTAGTCTTACAACAATCTTTTTTTCAAATATAGTACCATAGAGGTACAGGCTTTGAAGACAATGACCATATACTAGTATTAACTTTCTTTAAATGTTTCACCCGTCTAAATCTTCAGCTTTTAATAATATCTATGATCGTTGTGAATATCCACACCGCCCTTTGCAGATTTTGCACACGTCAGTGCATCTAAGCTCATTTTCATTGCTTTTGCACCGGTCAGTGTTGCAACAGATTCTACAATTACAAACTACAAATTCGATTAGAGCTACCAGTACAGATACCTCATCCACCATCATTGGCATAAATGAAATTTAATGCATCTTCCATCCATATCAACTCAGACTTTTAAATCACATTTCAAAAGTGATTCACATTGGCCAGCGTTATTTAAAGGAAGTTGTAAGAGGTTTGTGTCATCAGCAAAGTTATGAATTAATTACTGATTGAAAATAGACCGAATATCGTTGATATAAATGACGAACAAAAGAGGGCCCAAAGTTGAACCCTGTGGAACACCTCATTCGATATTCTTATAAGAAGAAGAAATTCCAGTTAAGCTAACGAACTGTTTGCGATTACTAAGATATGTTTCCACCCGTTGATTTGCTAGTCCCTCAACACTATAGTAATTCAGCTTTTCCGAATAAGATTTATGACACACAGTGTCAAAAGTCTTTTGTAAATCAATAAAAATGCCAGTTACGAAGAAACCATTGTCAAGCAAGGAGGTTTAAATAAGAGGAGTAACAAGTCACTAAAACATGCTTGTATTAACTACGCTTTTGCTAATTCAAGCAATTAACAAAATACGAATTACTTTTAACGAATTCTTCCATATAAGCAATTTTTTAACTGCCAAAATATTTAATTGTTTCGCATCAATAAAACCGTTCTACGACAAATTCTGTATATGGTAAAGAAATAACGACAATTGTACAAAATAATTCTTCATATATTTTAGGAAATCCTTTGTTCCTGGGAATTTAGGTATTTTCCTTTGATAGAAAATGCCTATCCGCACACTATATTTTTCAGGGAATTCCTATACGCTTGTCTGAGAGATGTTTTTTGGATTTATTTATCAGAGATTTTGTGCCGTTTTTAAGACACCTAAAGCGATTTATTTTACAAAAACTAAAATGACCGACCCTTTCTTCCCTAAAAAAGGCAAAGAAAAACGATTTTTGGCAGTAATATTATCAGTTAACGTTAATTTCAAAGTTAAAGTTGTCGGAATTTCTACAAAAATTGTCGTTGATAGAATTTTTAGTAATATTTGTTAACACGCATCGTTTTAATTGCTTTTTTGAAACAAAAGAAGCAATTAACAAAAACAAAAGGAAACCTTTCAGTTCTTACTCCTGTTATTTAAACCTCCTTTGTCAAGGTAAAACTTTATTGTTTCTGTTAAGCTAATGTGCATGGATGGTGGAATGCTTAGAACAAAAACCGAATTGTCTTTATTGTGTTTAGTGACAAAAGAGTACAACCTTTTGTAGAAACACTTTTCAAAATTTTAATAAAAACAGAGAAAGTGAATTAGGTCTGTAGTTTGTTGATAAGGTAGGGTCTCTTTTCTTAAAAACAGGAATAACTTTCGCAGTTTTTAATTGATCAAGAAAAATACCTGTGGAAAAAGACGAGTAAATGAGAAGCGATAAAAGATGAGAAAGGAGATCAGCATTATTCTCAAGAAGGATGGTTGGAATGCTCGAAAGACCTGTTAATTTTTTGCTGTTAATGCTGAGTATAATTTTTGAGATTTCTAGTGTTAACAGATTCGGAGACATAGTCTGAAACTTCACGCAGCTAATATGGTACTATTAATCCTTCTTAGAAATAAAATTTCATTGTCACTAACGGTTCTAAAAAGGTAATAGTCTTTTCTGGCTCGTTCTTAGTTCATTCTGGCGTGTTCAGGTCCGTTTTTGGCATGTTCCAAACTGCTCTGGTATGCTCCGCTCCTTTCTAGGTTGTTCCGGCCCGTTTTGGCTAGATACGGGCTTGTTTTAGTTATTATCAACACCCTTTAAAAATTGGCAAAAGTCAGTTTTCCAATATCGCAAAATATTGTTGTTATCACAGCAAGGAGGTATTAGACTATTAGCATGACTATGGTGCACTTCACTGCAAGTCAAACCTCAAAAAGTACTTCCAGAGAATAAAAGTTCAACCTCTCCCCGGAAATAGCTTTTTAAATGAAATTTTAACCCTGAAAAATTTACCGTACAATGTGTACAATGGTGATCAAGTTAATCTATTTTGTTCGACTGTCCTGCAATAAAACCTTTGACTTGGTATTTGTCAGAAATTTCAAACTTAGATGATATTTTCTATTTTGACGGCGTTTCTATGAAATTATCTTTTATAAAAATACAACTGAGCTAAATCTCTCCCTTTTGACAATTTTCCTGTATTATCAGTTAACTAATTATGAAAGAAATTGCCTTGTGATTTCGACATGCTGCTAAAACATTTTTTTCTACACTTCAGTTCTTAACACTAGGTTCTTGGGAGGTAACTTGACTTTGCAAAATCAAAAAAATAGTTTGGAGAAGTGGAAAGGAACAGTTATCGATGAATTATGGATGTTTAAAGGAAGTCTGGAACCAATATATGAGCTTATCACAGACAATGATGTTGCAAAAGAATCTTTGAAGAAAGCAGTTAAGGTAATATTCTTTACAAACTTAGAAATGGCAAAATTTGCGTTAAATCTCAATTGTAAAACTAATATAATTTACTTAACATCGGCAAATTTGATGATCTGAATTTTTTTTTAGAAATGTGTTTATTTGTAGGTCGAAAATTGCCTTGAAAAATTATTAATTTAGCCAATTTTCAGTGTTTTTGATGACGTCATCACCTAGTCACGGGACCTAATGGGGTCATAATCCAACTTTTCAAACCTACTTATGATGCTTTACAATCGTGCCAAGTTTCGTTGAATTTTGTTGAGTTTTAGAGATTTTAACCAGGGGGGAAGTTTTTACCTCGCCCTTCACTCCCATGCCTTTAACGTACGTAAAAAAAACCCATGCTGAATGAGGTTAAAATTTTTGTTCAGTCTATTAGAACCTTAAGGAGGGAAGTTTCACTATTCATAATGTTTTATGTTAGTTTTATTTACTTTGCTTTTGTAGTGTTACAAACAACCAAACAATAGCCATCTTTCTTAGTACTTGACCATCAGACAAGAAATGTTTGGAACTCATCCATATTTTTACAATCATCATCTTTTTCATGAAAGAACACTTCTAGTAATATAATTCACATTATGAATGCACTATAGTAGACAGGACTGTCAACATTTTTAACATTGAACACTTACATAAAAATCACCATAAACTGAGATTTTTTTCCGAAACCTCTATAGAATGATTACTGCCTTAGAACGATCTTTTCCTTTGTTTAGTTTTATTTGAATAAAGCGTATTTGCGGGAAGTTCAACGAAACTACTACACCATTGACAGAATATTAAGTGCTTACAAGTCTATAGTCTTCTTAAATCAAGATTCTGACCAAATGAAGAGATTGAAAGCGCTATTGAAAGAACCTCTACCATCTCATGAAGATACAGCGACTCTTTTAGAGGAAATCAAGTTCAAATTCAAAGGTGACCTCTATAACGCTTATAGTAAAATGAAACCATCAATGAAGTTACCGGATAAGAACCTGCTCAGGTCTCTTCTCAAAAAAGCTGCAGATTTTTATCGAGAATGGTTATCGTTCATCGAAACCGCGTTTTAAACACTTAATAAATATTTATGAACCAGCTGATTATTATGTATCAAACAACATCAAAAAATTACAAATATGTAAAGAACGTTATCTAAGGATATTCTATTGACGACTTTTCCCTGCTCAACTCCCTTGTACATCATCCAGATTGGCATTACTAATAATAGAACAGATGTCTTAGTGAAATCATAAAGTGGCAAAAATAGCACACTATATCAACGCTAACGCTACAACAAGTGGGCTTTGTCAAACATAGGATAAGGAGGTAGAGGAGTTAATGGGGGTTTATTCGGAACACGTTGATACCAATTTCGGCATATCACATCATCATAATCTGAAGACGTCATTATTTTTAACCGATAAGTTGTTGAAAATTGACCATTTTTGAATGGCAATTGAAGGTAGACCTAATGGACTTTTTAAATTTTTTTTTTATTTCTCTATTTATTTATCTACTTAAAAACGTACTTTTATATTATTAGGTTTTTCAGGAAAATTGGGCCAAAAAACCGAATTTCGGCACAAAATGACCCCAGGAAATGTCATATCAGAGCTGGAAATAAGCGTCTCCATGGCAACAGTCGGCGTGGTGACTCAATTGTTTATCATAAAAAAGTTCCTAGATAAATTTTGCACAAAGTCAAAAAGTTTTATGACAAAAGCATTTTTAACGTTAGAGTTGTTCGAAACAACGTACAAGGGGTGGAACTGCACCAGTCGAATTTTTGCCTTAAAAATTGGTTATAGACCTTAGAACAGCCTGGTATTCAATTATTAATCCCTGTTTAAGTTCTGACCTTTTCTAATAAATCAATAACTTGGTCAAATGATGACGATGTCACTGGATTTTGTTGGATATGAGAAAGCGTTCGCAGCCGGTTCCGTTTCTGTCGTTTCTCGTTTAAAATACTCTTAGAACTATAGTTTCTTGTCAAGGAGTCGCATAGAAAAATTTACGCCTGCATGTGAATTAGTAGAGATTTTTCCTGACAAGTCAAGACAAATATCCTTTTGATAAACGGTAAAACGTTCACTGCCGATGACGAGATAACTCGTCATGGCGGGTCGTTACCTGTGTGCCTGCCCTGAGTTCAGCTATCATTTCTGAAATGCCAGGCATAGTAAAACTTCTTTAGCATCTTGTTTTAATATACAGTGGAACCTCCATTAGCGGTCACTTTTTGCGAGACCTTAAATTTTTGCGGCTATATTAGGAGGTTTTCATATTTAGTCAACTTTTTAAAAAATTTTGTAAAATAATTATTTTGATTATGTAATGCGGTTATCAACAGGAAAAAATATTTAATCAATTTATTTGCTATATTTGGAGCCCTATTTAAAAGGAGAAATGGCTTTTACAAGACCTATGACTGACAATATTGATGATTCTGTCGAAATTATCTCTGCTAGGCAAAATTTCACATTTTCACATCCAAATTCCCAGAAAATTGATTAATATATCCATAATAACAGCCACCTTGGCTGTTAATTAAAGGTAACAAATGACAGTGGGACTTCAAAATCGGCTGTTCAGCCGTTGTGTGGAGGTGACCGTTATAAGGAGGTTTTTTTTATAAGAGTTTGATGATAATTTTGGCAGGGACTTCTGCTACTGGCCGTTGTTTCAGAGGTGACCGCTGTATGGAGGTGACCGTTAGTAGAGGTTCCACTGTATTACCAAACTGGGACAACATAATGATTGATATTTTACAGAATTAGCAAATAAAAATGCATGACAAGTTAACTCGCCATCGGCAATAGGAATGGGAATTCACGGAAATGACGGGTTAACTCGTCATGGACTGGCAGAAAATTGAACGTTGAAAGTAGATTTTTAAAGGACAATAATAGTTTGTAAAGGGTTTTTTGTGTTAAACGAGAGTTTTTTCACTATATTTGAATTTAAATAAAAGATTTTAGGCAAAATATTTTTCCCTGTAGGACAAGTTTCACGACATATTTTCGGATCTCACGAAAGTCATGAGATCTTTAAATATAGCAAAAACAGAGGTTCAATGTATCTAGTTTTGAAATTAAACAATATTATGATCTTAAAATTGCTATAGTTAAAGATATTGACAATCTATCTGACCTATTCAGATGACAAGTTATCTCGTCATCGACAATTGGAAGAAAAAGAGTAATGACGAGTTATCTTGTCATCGGCAGTCTTGAGACGGTTTCAATAAATCCGCTCGGCAGTGAACGCGTTAACCTAAATTTGATTTCGCTCCATCTTTCTAGTACTTTCAATTCAGTTTGTGCTCACTTTTTAGCCCTATCGAGGATAGTTGTTTCCTTTCAGGAGTGGTGATATTGGCTCCTATTAGCTCCCAGTAAAGAGATCTCTTTGCTGTCAGCTAGCTCGACTACACGTCTCCGTAACAAGAAACCGTATTATGATAAACCTGGAAGTAAACATGCCAAAATTCTAGAAACGTTTGCTACAAGAACAATATGGCTTTGCTAAGAAGCAATTTTGTAAACGTCTAAACGGGATCAAATTGACCCCCCCCCCATTCAATAGGATCCATAGGTCGTTTCAAAGTCCATGGTACAGTTTCTGCATTAAATTAACGAGAAAAGCAAAAAATAATAAAAAAATATATCTCCTGAAAATAACATATGTATAAGGTTAGCTACTACTGCCAAACCTCTAATTAGCGGACACCGCTGGGGAAGAGATTTTCGTTTGTTAATTAGAGATGCCAGAGATGAAAATATTTAATTAGTTCTGTCTGCCGTTTAAAGTGTCCGTTAATTAGAGCTTTGACTGTACAACAAAAAAATCTTCTGAGCGTAAAGAATTATTGCTGCTGTCACAGTCCTGTCTGATTACCTGAGTTTTAAATCGAAATACGAAAAAGAAAGTGAAAAGAAGTTTGCTTGCTGGTAATAACAACGTGTCATTTCCCAGATACAGATAGTTGTTCCCTGATGTCTATTCCCCAGTGTCCTTCCACCAGTGTTCATTCCCCGATAGCCGTTTCCTGACATCCATTCCCCAATAGCCACTCCCCATCATCTATTCGCCAACAGGCATTCCATTCCACATTCCAGCATTCCCCATTCCATCCCAGCATTCCACATTCCATGTTTTACAGAAAGCCTTACAAAAAGTCATGTTTTATATATAAAGTCAAAAATGTTTGCGCATATGAAATGTTGCCTATTGCGCAGCTGGCTAACCTACCGGCATTATCAGCTGATATAGAAAGATTACTCGATGGACTTATTGAAATACTAAAGAGATTATACTTTTCAAGAAGGAAAAACGCTTAATTTCGGTTCTAAGAAAAAAAGAATCGAGTAACTAATTCCGTTATCTAATTGAGAAAGGGATATTCAAGTTAGTAACTCCATTTTTCTATTCCCGGCCGGAACAAGGCACCAACTCGATTCTTAATTTCTCGTTGTACTTAACTCGGCTTTTGAACTCTAGTTTGTATCTCGGGATCTCTGAGCCCTGCTGCTACTATCAGCGGAAGATTTTTATAATATTCTTTCCAAGAAATCCAGAGTTAGACAAGGAGGAGATACTTATTGCGGAGCAGCCATATTTTCTACGCATACATATACGGCCACAGTCATGCTGCGTCTTGATATAAATTCTTTCCATTATTCTCGAATTGTTTCCGAGAAAACGCCTTAAAAATTCATGCTAAATGTATAGGTGACCTCATATCTTTGAGGGTGTGAATGAGCTGTAGCAAGCTGCTAAAAACCCTGGTGCAAGACTTTTAGATAACATAACATAACATTTATTTAATATCGGAGATAAAATACAAAATAAAGTTAGATTGAGTCTAATCGATGAAGCCTTAATAGATAAAGTCTTGACCCTATTTGTTCCACAGTAGTGCTTTTTATCGTTGGGAAAATTCCTGGAAGATATGCAAAGAGATTTGAAGAGATTAGATAAAAACCGCATGGAAACGTCTTTTCAGCCTCCAGAGAACAATCTTCTCAAATTCCAGGCAAATTCGGACTATATGTTTACCAAGATTTCGTGCATTTTTGGGAAAAATGAAGCGAATGGTTGTTCTGACAGTGCGCGACATTTCATGGCAATAGCTTTTACAGTGTCGGATATCTTAGGGTCAAGAACCCCTTCCCCCTTCCTGTGATATTGTGATCTTTTTAATTCTAATTTAATCTCGTTGAACTCTCTTAAATTTAAAAACTTCAAAGTTTTGTTGGCAGAATGGCATACAACAATTGTAGTCAAAAAATTTTCTTATTAGCTATTAGTTATCCGGTGTAATGTCATATTCAATTTTAACATTCTAGTCAGAACATAGGTCCTAAGCAACATAATAATTACAGACCCAAAAAACACTTACAATAGCCATTACGAATTTTTAAAAAAAATTGTTTTTAAGGAAACTAAGAAAAAAAACAACCTCACCCTGACACCTTGAGTGACCTCCAAATTAACCCCCTTTCCCCCGTACATCGAGAATCCACAGCGGTACGTTTTATCTCAGATAATCAGAAGGGGTCAGTTTACTTCTATTAAAAAATATTCTGCGCCCCAATGGTCAGCTTTTTTTATCATTTGATTTATTGTCGCCCTCAACTTATCCCTCCCCTCTATTAAGAGTCATATGTATGAAACTCATTTTTAAATAGGCACCGCACCTTCAATTTGAAATGCTGCGCTTTCTGAATTTCATAAGAAAAGACAGTTTTGCTGCACCAGACTGACATAAAGTATTCGCTCGATAAGTGGAGCCTCCAAGGAGCCGGAAAAACCGTTTCATTTATCGAATGTTTCACTTATCTGAAACGTACGATAAGTGGAACCTCGGTGAAACCGTAAAAAGTTTCACTTATCAAGATTTTATCTTACATTTTATCAATTTTCTTTTCTTTTCAGTACTTTCGAATATAATAAGACCGCATTGCTGCTAGACTGGAAATTCGCCATTGTTTTATTAAATTTCCGCGTAGCGAGAAATTTCTTAAAATGAGCGTGTATTTTCTTATTTTTCTTTCATGTTCCATTATCCCC
>JANSTP010272747.1:0-10267 GCA_025330745.1 Cladonema radiatum | reverse complement strand
AGAGAATGAAGGTGAGTTGGAATTCAAAGAAGGCGACATAATTGAATTGATTTCTCGAATTGATGAAAATTGGTTGGAAGGGCGTGTCAATGGAAGAGTTGGTTTCTTCCCAGAAAATTATGTTGAAATCATCGTCCCTCTCTAGAAATGAAATTTTATAAATTTTGAAGTTTGAAACTTAAGAAAAGTGGAAGCAGGTGAACATAAAGATAGTTAGGGACTTTGAACGAAGCATTTAGCTATATAACATCTTACCTGTTCTTATCTGTGAGGTTGACTGTCTTTTAAGATGAAAGATTCTTAAGTAGGTAGAATTCTACTGTTAATACAATGCTTGAAATGCCTTGGATGAAATGTTTTTTTAGTGACTTTTTTTGAAACATTTCCTTCTTATCAAAATTTTAAAGCTTTTGTTTCTTCCTAGAATAAATCTTCTGAGTTGATGATTTTTATATTATAATTATTATTATTGCCATTATAATTAATACTATTATCTTAATTACTGATGAGTACTGTAGTATTTTTTGACAATGTATATTTTTTATTGTGGAATAGATTTTTTGACAACTAGAATAATGAACAAAGATTTTAATCCTGTGTTTGCACATAATACCAAAACTGTTGGAAGTGTTATGCACCTGTATCCTTACCCATAGACACTTATGGAATTTCTTGTTTTGTGAGGGTGTTTTTTGTTAATTCATATTCTCTGATACCACTTTCAGAAAGAAGACAAATATTTTCTAGGAAATATTCTAGAGAGCGATTCTCTGTAGACATTGCTTGATGAAATGTAGTGTCTTCCAGAGCTATGTCTGTAAATAAAATTTGATTGGCTATTAAAAATAGTTAACTTTCCGGATGAACTGGATCTGATTTTTGATTTGCTGTTAACAAATAAAAGGCTGCTTTTTGAAAGATCCCAGACTACTTGAAAAGTCTTGCAATATGCTACATCAACTTTTGAAGTTATACAGTTGGTTAAAATGGTAAATTACCAATAACCTTGAATCATTCCATAAATTTTTTTTTATAGGTTGTATTAGGTTTCATGTGATTGTTATTAACATTATTGTGGTTGTAAGACTTGTTGATTTTCAATGTAATTTATTATTCCAGGTTACAATGTTTGCATTATATTTAATAGGTTTCTATTTTGGGAAAGTTTCTCCAAAACTCTGCATTTTTTCTAATGCTTGCTAACAATTTTGAAGTATTTTTATTGTTTTAATATCAGAAAGCTTTGTCACTGCATTTCAGTTAGATATAGGAGCATGCTTTTCCACCTCTGTAGTGATTTATCTGTGAGGAAGCAAAGTGATACCCCTGTTACATAAATATTTCACCCAATTTCACCAACACTCCAGAATTAGGCAACAACCCCTAAATTCTTGTTCTTATTCTATGTTTGTGGCCGATTTTGACTGTGTCGTTATTGCCAAATTATTTTGGGATAAATTTAGATACTTTTAGATAATTGTATCAACAATTTAGTATTTAAATTAGTCATGGCAAGAATTGGGAAGCTTGATTACCTAAAATAGAATTAAAGAATATTTTATGTATGAAAGAATGTTTTTTACAAAGCCATGTGTGGCTTTTTTGAATCATTTCAATATGATATTATTAAAATTACTAAGAACTTTCAAATTCCATCTTTATGGGAGGTGCTGGATGAGGACTTTCAGATTAAAGCAATAATATTCTAGTTGTTTAATTATATTTTTTTGTTGATTATTACTGAGGTGTTTATTGAAAAAAATATGTAAGTGTCATCGTACACGAAGATGTAAATTTATATCAGTTTATTCTTGTTTGAAATTACCCTTATTTACGATTGTCTGTATTGTTTGTTTATTTTTTTGTTTGTTTTCATGCATGAACTGTAGTTTAAGTTGAAAATAAATCTCCTATGTCGTCATAACATCCTGTTCATATCATTCCCTTCCACTAAGTATTGTGTTACTAAGTATTTCAATTTTCCAACAATACAATGTGATAAAGTAAGTAATGAGAAACAGGGACCAGAACCCGTGAAATTTGATTTGATAAATACCATCACAAATTTTGCAAAGCTTGTTGTAGTTTTGTTGCGGAGCGATTTAGACATTTTTAGCCATTTTTACATGATTTAGGAGAGTGTTTATTAAGTTTTTGTGATTTGAGGTGAGTAATTGATCACCTACCTGAATATAATTGAGGAGAGTGAGAGTGATCACTCTCCTCAAATGGCATTGACTGACATATGGATGAGTTGAATAATTTATGTACATGATTATGCCAAGTGGTAGTTAATGGGTTAAATTTTATGTGGTCAAAGGATGATTTAGCGAAAATATTATTAAAAACTGTAGTTTTAGTAAAATGTCTAAATTCTCATGTACAACTTTTAACTTTTCCTCTAAAACTTTTAGTTTGCAGAATTGCTTTCCGACTAAGGTTTGTGACTAATTGAAAAACTGTGACCAGATTTCATTTTTTATTATTTTTTTTTTCTACTTTAGTAAGCATGCATATAAATTATTTGACTTGACAGCAAGAAATGCCGAAGAAGAATTCTTCATGGGGTGTGAATAGCAAAGCTGTTGAGGCTCGAGAGCGCAAAGCAAACCAGAAACGAGCTGAAAATGAAGCAAAGCAAAAGGCTGTAGATGATGCATACTGGCGCGATGATAACAAACAAGAACAAAGAAAACAAGCAAAAAAAGTAAAAATTTAATCTTTCAAGTTTCGAGCAATGTATGTTTTTTATTAGTAGTGACTAAAAGTAGTGGAAGCAAGTAGTGACTATCAAAGATATCCCTGCTTTAGCTTTTTGTTTTCCTGAAATTGTCCTCTCAGAATCAAGGTTGCTTTATGCCAGATTTTTTGACTGACGTAAATGAACAAAAAAATGTGTCGAGAGTTTATTGTAGAGCTAGTGGGGTATGGTGATCTTTTAACATTTTTTTGTTATTTTTAGGAAAATGAGCAGCGCAAGAAACAGGAAGCTTTATTGCGTAAACAAGATGCAAAGAAATTACTTGAGGAAGAAGAGTCAAAATTACCTGGAAATTCTTCAAAAGGTATCTTTTTCGCTTTAAAGTGTCCATTATTGCAGTCTTAATGCAGGTAAAGGTACAATACATAATGTATAATCTTTAAGGCCACATTTTTTTTTTCCAAACATTTTGGTTTCGAGTCAATTGGTTTAAAGATTTGATTTTATCAAGGGTAAATAGTTTGTTACTATGAGTATGTTACGGTACCAATTTGTGATCATCAAAATCCATTTTTCAAAAAAACTACTTTTGGGATAATTTTGGGATTCGTTATCTTGACCTAACCCCTGCTTTTTTAACCATACCCCATCTTGGCATATTTTATTGGTCAAAAAGACCTTTTATGTATTTTTAGAAGCCTTTTTAATAAAATTAAATTACACAACCCCCGTCTTAAAGAACAAGTATTTTCACTTTTGATTTAGCATTTTCTCCATTAAAAACCGATGATCACAAATTGGCACCGTAACCATATGCTATACCCAGAACTTAAGTTAACCACAGGTCATTGACATCTTTAAAGAATTTTCTCTCTCTGTAGTAATAAGGTGAAAAGATTATGTTATTTTGCGAGAATACTCTCTGTATATTTACTTGAAGTATTTTAATTTCAGTCACAGTACAAAAGAAAATTACAAAAGCAGAGATTGATAAAGCCAAGAGCAAAGAACAAAAGCAGTTGAAAGAGATTGCAGAACTGAAGGAAAAAGAAAAGAAAAAAATTAGCGAGAATCCTGTGATGGAAGAGGAAAATCCTAACAGGAAGATGGCTGAAATGCTGGCATCTGAAGGTATGATAGTCTAGATAGGTGTAGATACTAAGGAAAGATAGACTCCCTGACTATATGAAAATCGAATTACATTTGAAAACAAACTGTAAATGGGATACTAACCTGAAGTTTTTCTTGGCTAATAATAAAGTTTTGTCAGTAGCACTTTTATACAATAAAATGGTGATCTGGAGATTCCCACAAATGTGCAGTTTCTCAGATCCGCATTTGTGTAGGGCAAAATATATGCTTCTTGGGCACTTTGAATACAAACTACGTTTGCCTTTTGTTGTAAAAAGATCTATTTAAATATTGAATTCACATTGGCCTCCCTCACTGCTAGGAAAACCAGTGAGTTACTACACTGTTTTATAATTCCATATAATGTACATCGAGCCGATTTACAGATTTATGAGCTGATTTACATATAAGTGTGCTTTCATTGCTTATTGATTCATTAATTTTAGGCTATTTCGGTTTTGTGTGGTTTGAGTTTAGTTTTTTCATTAATTATACTAATTGTGATCTTGTACAATGGGAATGCGGTATTGAATTTACTAATGTTCAAGCCAGTGTTCTTTGAACTTGTAAAAGATAATATTGACTGGATTTTTTTGCTTTTATAGGAGGCGTTGAAGCCCGTTCAATCGATGAGGCTATTGGAGTATTATCAGTCGGTAGTAGTCCAGCTGTTGATAAGCACCCAGAAAAACGAATGAAAGCAGCATATGCCGAGTTTGAAGAAAGGGAATTACCAAGACTAAAAGCTGAAAATTCAAATTTACGTTTATCTCAATTAAAACAAATGTTAAGAAAAGAGTGGCAAAAGTCACCGGAAAATCCATTCAATCAAAGATGACACATACATGCAATAATATTAAAAGCATTTAGAATTTAAAACTATTTAGGATGTTTTTTTTTATAATTTTTAAGAATTGTATATAAAAGTAAAAAACGATAAATTGTGTTACATTAAATGTTATTTTTTTTCCTTCTACAATTATTTTTGATTTATTGGGTTTATAGTGGACTCTCGATAACTCGATCGCCCACAGGAAATTAGAAAATGTTTGTGTTGAGATAAGTTACAGAAGTTGGAGTTCTAGAGAGTCCACTGTATAACCATTATAACCTAAACAGAACTTCAATTTGACAACTTTTGATTTTAATTTTAAAATCATATTCCGTTTATGTAAAATAATGTCAACAACATTACCTCTCTTTCATGTGTTCACAACATGACAATTCAATTTTGCCAGTATGTTAATTTTAGTGTCTGTTATGAATAATCCATTTAATTTTGAGTTTTGTTTACTTCAAAGATGTCACTCTATAATCTTTTCTTCAATTTTCATTTGTTCCTTTATTATTGAGAAAATTAGTGCTTTAAACCAGTTCATGTGTTCGAACTCAGAAGAAAAGAAATATTTTGTTGCTTTACACATTGGGGCTGGCTACCACAATGAGAAAAAAGAAACCAAGTACAAAGAATTGTGCCGGAATGCTTGTCACCTAGCCAAGAGACTTTTAGCTGAAGATCGAAGTGTATATGATGCAGTAGCAGAAGTTTGTTCATATTTAGAAGACAGTGAATTGACTAATGCTGGTTATGGCTCAAATCTTACAAGAAATGGCACTGTTGAATGTGAAGCCGCCATAATGGATTCAAGTACTAATCTATTTGGTGCAATTACATGCTGTTCATGTGTGAAAAATCCCATAAAAATTGCCAAACCTATCATGTTGAATCAAATAAACCCTTCCAGCGTTGGCTTAGTTCACCCCATTGTTCTTTCTGGTGACACGCAAGCTAAAGAAATTGCCATTCAAAATGGTATTCCTATAGTATCAAACTCGGCACTGATTTCTAATATAAGTAAAAAGAAATATGAAAAGTATTTGGCATTAGCGAGTCAAGCATCAACTTCTCATCTGTACAAGAAAATGAATGAAGAGCATCCTAGAAAAAAACAAAAACTATGCTGTGAAATACCGTCTAGTAATAGTATGAGTGATCGCTTAGATACGATTGGTGTGATCTGTGTAGATACAGAAGGAAATATTGCAAGTGCTGTATCAAGTGGGGGTATAGCACTTAAGCAACAAGGACGTGTGGGTCACGTAGCACATTATGGATGCGGATGTTGGGCATTTCATTCTATAAAGGACGACATGAAAATTGCTTGCTGTACTAGCGGTTGTGGTGAGCTTTTGATCAAAACAAATCTGGCTAAAAAAGTGTCAGAAGATTATTTGAAAGAAAAAGATACAGTTATGACAATCAGCAAAATCATCAATGAAGAGTTTCTTCTTTCACCTTATACTCAAAGTCTTGATGAAAAGCTCTGTGGTGTGTTACTTGTAGCAAAACATTATGACAAGGGTGATAATATGACACTACATATATCTCATACGACAGCTTCCTTTTCTGTTGCTTATTACAGTAGTGCTATGAAAAAACCTCATGCTTTTGTTAGTCGCATGGATGCATGTAATGTTGGAATAAAACCTGTTTCTCAGTGTATTGAAGTTAGGTTATGAAGTATGTACAAGTACATGGCATTCTATAGTACTGTAGTTAACATTGTAAAATAAGTGTAATATTATATTGAGGAAATGAGGATTCAAGAATTAATTAAAATGTTTTCTAGTTTTCTTATTGTCTTTGTTTCTGCTCATAATTTTTCTCAAGCGTTTTCATCTTTTCTGCAACTTCTTTTCAATATCAGTACCACAAAGGTTTATTTGTTAAAAAAAATATAATTCAGGCTTGACATTAAGAAAGCATTAGGTCTGTAGTTATTTATAGTTCTATTATGTATTGGTATGTTTAAACATTTTTGGACCAAAAACACTTATTTTCATGTACAGTTGTTCATTGTTTTAGTTAAGTCAAAGCTGCTATTTTGAAAGAATTGAGAGCTGTTTGTTGAGGCATGCAGCTGTGACCTCACACCTGTTATGTCTAGGCTTGAAATTTGTATTTATTTGTAAGGATTATTAGCATTCCAAATGATTAGTTTGACCTTTGTGTGGGAAAGTTTTAAGAATCTTGAAAAAATGTGCTCAAAATTTAGTGAATTACGACAGTTATTACAGTTAAATTTGTGGTACTGTAGGTATTGTAATAATTATTCCTTAATAATATACAAAAGCTTTTACATTTTATTTGATCAAAACCCATGTTGTGCATAGCAGAATTATATATAGTAAAAATTGATGTTAATACTCACTACAGGCATCTGAAATTAGTTCATTGTCAATAAAAGATGTCATCAACAGATTCCGATACATGGAGTAAACTACAAGCACACAAAAGAAAACAGGAGAATTTGAGGGAAAGATTAGCAAAACGACGTAAAGAAAGGCAAGGTGTTATTGATAATATTGCAAATGAAAGTAAAGTGGCAAATGACATCCCTCATGTCAATACCCCAGGTCCGATACATATATTCTTTTAGTTCAAAACTTGGAATTATAATTTTGTCATGTGTATCAATTTTCAATTGCCTTTAAAATTTCTATTATGCTCTTATGAACAATACACAAGTGGGTAAAAGTGGATATATCTCATTCGTCATTCAACATACTTTGTTCCCATTTTTTTCAAGCTTAATATTGTCATTGAATGCGTTTCCATATGTTTTTCGTAGTGAGACGGAATTATTTTGGGTGCCTTTTTTGGGGGGAGGAATTCATTTTAATTCGCGTTAAAACCAGGTACTAGATACATAATATATATTGAAAGTTCGCCTATACAGAATTTGTTTAAAGGGATTCCGAGGTGTATAAGTTGGGAGAAAGAGGAGAAAAAATGATGAACACCAGTTTTTATTTCATCTCAATCTGACTTTTGGTTCTCCAGATATTTGAGTTTAAAGATTTGTCACTTAGGGAATTTCCCTAAATAGTTGAAGAATTTTGTGATGTCATCGACTAGTTTATAGAAAAATTGCCCCAATCTTGAATGTTGAATATCTCTTGTTATAGTGTAATCTCATGCATTAAACCTTATACATAATTTGTACACATTAAGAAAAATTCAATTACAAAAAAAATTTTCAAAAATAATATTTTATTCACTGGTCCCAGGCCCTTTTTCGTTTTAGGGTCAGGCTCAATATCTACCCAACTCTTTTTTTCAGCACATGAATTCTTTTTTTGAGTTCAGAATCCTTCGAAGAACTATAAAAATAAAAAATCATTTTAAAGTATTTTTTCAAAAGCTCTAAATCGAAGACAGCATGATTTTCAAAAGGGGCCTGGGACTAGTGACCCAAAGCTTATTTATCAAAAAGTTTATTGCAGTCTACTATCTATACGAAGGTTTTTAATTTGATAGCACTATTATAACCTGAGATATTTAAAATTTAAGATTGGGGCAGTTTTTCTATACACTAGATAACATCACAAATTCTTCAACTATTGAGGGAAATTCCCTAAGTGACAAATCTTTAAACTCAAAATATCTTGAGAACAAAAAGTCGAATTAAGATGAAATAAAAACTGGTGTTCATCATTTTTTCTCCTCTTTTATATGAACCCAATTTATATTTTCACCTCGGAATCCCTTTAAAAACAATAAAAGCAAGTAATACAACACATTATAATGTTCTCAGGAAGATGACACAATAAGTTTTTTTTTAAAAAAATGCCATCAGTAAAGTTATTATTTTTATCATCAGATTTACCAGTAAAGATAGAGAGTGAAGAGAGCAAGACTAACACAAAGAAATTGATCAGTTTTGATAAACTAGAAAAATCTGTGGCTTCATACATTGGTAACAAACAAGTATCGCTACCAACCACGTCTCAAGAATTGAAGTCCTTCATAGAAAAGGTATGAATGATTCACAAAACATGTGAAGAAGTTGGGAATAGAACATAGGTGGGAAAGGATAGCTTGATGTATTATATTTGCAATTAACTAATAAGTTTCCGCTATATGAATGCTGTTGTAAGCAAAATATATTCATATTATCAAAGGGAAAATATCATTTTAAAAGTTGGTCACCAATAGGCTTTTCAATGATGTAAACGGAGGGGAAAGTGTGTTTTTTCAATCTTGACTAATTCTTTGTTTTCATTCAGAGAAAATCAGTTGGCATAAAAGACGAAGACTTGATAACTATACTAGATAAACTGGAAGCACAAGATTTGATAAGGTAAAAGTGTGTTGTTGCTGATTATTGCTAATTATATGATCTTTGGAGTTTAGAAAGATACCATCCAAAATAAATATTTTTTGACCTAAAAAGTTTTTAGCTTGTCCTGAGTATTATTTATACTACGGTGAAACCTGTCTAAAAGGTAGACTCCTGGCCTTTAAGAATTAGACTTTATAGGTGGGTAGCCTGTACAGACAGGTTACATTCTATTAAAAACTGTATTAAAGAATCAACTAATGCTGGTTTTTATAATAGAGAGGTGGTCACTAAGGTTTCATTGCTATATATTTTTTGCCAATAAATTTTATCTCCATTTCTTTTTGAAAGTTCTTTATGGATTAAATTTGATATTTAGTGTCGTTCGAAAACATGACAGTCTCACCATTGTTGATTGTGAATTTTCAAAGGTATGCTTCCTTGTTAGAAATACACTGTTATCAATTTTGCACAAGTAAAGAGTTTTATATATACCCTGCTTACTCTGTTTTCTTTTGATCATCCAATTCATTAGGAAGTTCCTTGACCCTCTACGTAAAATCAGGTATACCACATTAGCATTGCCAATAAGACTTCACACACTTTGATAACGTGATTCGTAATTGATCATGTGATTCGCTTCCCTTAATGTTAAAACAAAACAATTTGTCCTTGGTTTGGGGTGAATAAAAGGGTGCAAGTAAAAATGGTTATAATCCCTGCTATAGATAACATGAATTTACAAAATTGTATTATCAAATAACTCTGAGAACAATATTTTATTTATTCTGCAGAAGGAGAAAAAATGTTAACAATTTCCAATCTGTGTTAACCATATGGTATGGGGATGACTTTTTATAATAAATAGTTGGCTTTTTATAATGACTTTTTATAAAAACAGATAGTTTTTATAATAAACATTTATACCCACGGGTAATGAGACTTGATCCTAGTTTTTAACGAAGTAAAAAAAAGATTTAATTTATTTTTTATGTGGATGCATTTTGTCTGTTGATCTCTTTAGATGCAAGCTGTCATTGGCAACCCTCCCTCCACAGGTTAGATTGCTCCTACTAATGTACTATTTACATTCCATGCCATTTCTTCTGCTGGTGTTATCATTATAAGTTGTATTGCTACTTGTCATTATTCAACCAAAAACCTGAACTGATATATTTAGTTCTGATGTCCCAAAAAACATTACCCTTTTTTGTCTGCTTACCGACTTGTTTATCATTATTATTATTATTATTATTATTATTATTATCAATTTATTTTGTGTTGACGTTTACAAAACGTTCTAGCATTATAA